>JAGFPH010002446.1:74151-87836 GCA_018207615.1 Philaenus spumarius | reverse complement strand
ACGGAGATTCCAGATCCATTTAGCAGACAGACAATTATCTCTCGCTTTAGAAGATAAGATTAATACTTTTGTTTTTGTGAAAAAAAAACATTTGCCTAATGAAGCTAATGAAACTTAAAATAATAAAGTCTCCTAGGTAATAATAACAGTTTGAATGTAGGCCTAACCTAAAATACGCGTATTCGTGTTTAGACGACTGACATAGATTATTACACTGAAGTAATTTAACGATTGCGTGATAACACAGAATATGTAAACAAGTCATACATTTATTATTAAGCACTCTGGTTGATCATATTACGTACGGTACGGGTTTTGTAAACCAAATTCAAACCATGTGTATTTTACGTAAGATATATTCGTATAAATTATCTATATGTAAGCGGCTTTGACTGACATAGAAGATTCAAATACGAAAATATACAGGTATATACTAGTGTGGTCATAGAAACACATAAAGAAAATATTTTGCACAATTTTTATTTTAAAGCGTAAAAATAATATTTTATTATTTTTAATTCAAATATCTGTTTTTACTTATTATGTAATAAAACAGCTGATTTGGATAATTTTAGGTTAGGCCTACAATGAACCAAAACACGTGGAATTGCAACCTACTTGGCAAATTTTGATTCATGAAATATATTATTTCTAAAAGTAAAATAAAATTGCAGAACACAATTCTCATAAACATACTTTTATTAATGTATTATTTTTCTGGCGTTGTCAAATAAATTACAGAATTAAAAACTTATTTGCATTTATTTAATGTGCTTCAAGAAACTACACATTACACAAATTACATTTAAATCATATCAAAACACACGGGGCAAAAATATGCTAAATATTGTTTATCACAATATAAAATGTTGACTGCACACGTCGCTCCTCCTTTCAACGTCGTATATCTCAAAAGACCTGATTTTTCAGGACAGTGATTTTAAAGTTTAAAGTACAATAAAATGTACTAAAAATAAATATTAATATACCAATTGAATTTTTTTTCATTGGAGATGTTTTTTTAGGTAAGACCTGCCGTTTTTTCTGTGTTTGAAGAAGAATAAGTATACACACTTTAAATTTTAAAATTTTTCCTTTCATTTGTGATGATTTCGTCGAAAATTTCATTGATGGAATATGTCAACATGGCATTAATGTATCTTGTGTAATGCCACCATTGCAAAGATAATTTCATTCCAAACAGGCATCCATATTTACACCATATTTAGGCCAGTCGGTAGAGGTAAATTTAGACCAAAAGTTCCAGTAATTTGCAATACGGCTGAATTTTTTTTTATAAGTACATTAAAGTATGTAGATTACAATAAAAAAAGTTTACCAGTCTATCGATTTCCCAAAGTCGAAAAAAAATCGATTATCATTTTTTTTCGATTATCCTTAATATTTCGAGCTGGGATGAAGATAGATAGAGGAAATTAAAAAATACCACCGTGTAGGGGAGGTATTTTTCAACAAAAAAGGTAATTTGTATTTATTTCGTCCGAGCAATGGTTTGTCTGGAAAAAATTCGATAATGCAGGTATGTATTTTGCAGCAGGGGAAATCACTAAAAGGGGACATCTTATTCATATATGAAGCGTTGGCTCATTCTAAATTGGCCGAATTTTAATATATCAAATTGGAACTTGACATAGGAGGTAAAATATATAATTTAAACATTTATGCTGAGTCTCAGCTTGTTATCTTGAAAATTACCCGATCTAGAGCCACTTGACTTATCAATATGTTTCTAGATTTTAGAAGTACCGGATCCCCCAATTCATTTTAAACAGCTCCAGTTTAGAAAATTTTCAAAATATCAACCTGAAAGTTTTTTTACAAGTTAAATATATAGATTCAAACAAGATCAAAGAGTATAAAGCTTTTTTATTATTTACTTTTCAAAGCACAAGTAACTTAAAAAAGTATAATTTTAGACCTTTTTAGATTTTTCATCAAAACGCTTGAGTTAATCGGCTGCAGATTAGTCAATTTTTTAAATATAGTTTTTAAAATAAGTATAGCAAAAAACAATTGTGTTTTTAACTTCTGTACTAATTTTTAAATCGATATGTTCAAAAATGTCGAAAATGGAGTCGTTGAATCCAAAAGTGTTATAGTTAAAACGAGATAGGTAAAACAGAAGACTATTTTCAAGCGCCTCGTTTTTAAAAATAACATGAAAAAATCGTTCATACTTACTAAGAATATTTATACTGGTGTACTCAACTTGTAAAACAAATTTGATGTTGATATTCCAAAAATTGATGATACTGGAATAGATTGAAATTAGTTCGTGAGTCCGGTACTCCTAAAATCGATAATCGAAATCGACTCCTAGATCGGGTCATTTTCAAGATAACAAGATGAGACTCAGCATAAATGTTTAAAATATATATTTTAACTCCTATGACAAGTTTCAATTCGATGTATTAAAATTCGGCCAATTTAGAATGAGCCAACGCTTCATATATGAATAAGATGTCCCCTTTTAGTGATTTCCCCTGCTGCAAAATACATACCAGCATTGTAGAATTTTTTCCAGACAAAACATTGCTCGGACGAAATAAATACATATGACCCTTTTTGTTGAAAAATACCTCCCCTACACGGTGGTATTTTTTATTTTTCTCTATCTTCATCCCAGCTTGAAATATTAAGGATAATCGAAAAAAAAATGATAATCGATTTTTTTTCGACTTTGGGAAATCGATAGACTGGTAAAAAAATTTTTATGTTAATCTACATACTTTAATGTACTTATAAGAAAAATCAGCCGTATAGCAAATTACGTATATGGTAGTTGTATCCTATACCGACTGGGCTGATTGCATTATTTCTTTTATTAGATCTTAAAGTTTAATTCAATAGAATGATGGGCTTGGGAAAGGAACATTAATTTTGTAAATAAAATAAAACACAGGTAAAGGCAAAACAACTCAAATTATTTAGATAAATTCAAAAAAGTTTTTGGTAAAACTACAAGTCGTATATAAAAGAAAGTACAAATTACAATACAGAAATAAATAAGAAGTTTTGTTATTTTAATCAAACAAAGATAGAGGCAATGCCATTTTTTCTTAGTCGAATACCACAAAGTTGTTAGGGAAAATTACAATGCAAAAGTAAAAAATAAAAACAACTAAATAATTAATAATACTGTTTCTGAATAACTCTAAAGGCGCACAGTTACAGTTTCAATTTTAACGACTTTCATAGAAAGTTTTGTAAACTTTTGATATTAAATCTTTTCAATAAGTTGTATAAGGTTATTCTTTTTAGTCTTAGAAATTTTAGGGTTTTGGACGAAGGTACGTTTTAAACAGGGCATTACATGGCTTGACTTTTTTATAATAATATCTTCCATAAAGTCTGACTCCCCACAAGAGATTGTAAAAAAATTACTTTTAGGATCTCTTTGAACTCGCATCACTTTCATCTCCTTAAAACTTCCTGGCGTATAAAATGGGCCAATTTAAGAGATTGTATCAATTTCCTGTTAATCAAAAGGTGAACAGAAACCCCGTCGTTTTTCCATCAGCTTCTTTGTTTTTTGCTCAGTAATGCTTGTATGAATGTTCTTGCTGGCTTTGTTCAAGCTTTCTTGAGATGACTGCAACCAAGGCAAATAACCATTTTGTTTATCCTTAATTCATGATACTAAGTTTTTTACATCAGTTATATTTAGATAAGTTAATTTTACTGAAGAAACGTACCAGCTTTTGAAGTTGAAATAACATTAGTTGTGTCACTCTTGCCAACTAAAAATGTTTCTCTTTTTAAAAGCATCGGTTTTCTGCTTGGTTGATGCTGGCTGAAGAATATTATTTATTGGAGGTAACACTGAAAGCGCATTTCCTTCACATTTGGAAACAAAATTTCCTGAAACAAATGCAAAAGTATAATAAAGACTTTAAAGGAAAAAGCAGTATACGAAATCAATTCAACAAAGGGATTTAAGAAACAGTTATCAAATCCGCATTTATTTAGTGTTAAGTACCGTACAATTTTCTTACCGCCACTGTCAGATGAATTTTCACACAAAGCATCATCTTGGGACTCAACTTTATATTTTTTCCCTCGAGAAGTCATAATGTTCAAACTGGAAAAGAGAAAAGTTAAATAGCAATTGAAGAAGAAACGGAAAGTTGCATGATGTAACCTGTGACGACAGTAGATCGTTTTACTAACAATAAAGACACATTCAAAAATGAAACTGCACATTTTCCTAATATAGGGCTAACTTTTCTTTGGAAGAGTGTCATAAAACAAATTAATACAAAACCACTTTGTCCGGGGGAGAAATTTGTATTGACAATAGTGTCATAAGTTAAAATAATACAACAAATGTCCCGCATTTACTGTGCAAGAACGTCATAAATAAAAATAAACCGTATCACTACGCATTTCGTTATCCTTACAATACTGACATAAAAGGAAATTGTAAGTTCTTGGTACAAAACTAACAGTAAAAAACTGCTCTTACCTTATGTACAAAACTGTCTTTTGAAGAAATAATACACTCTTGCACTAAACAAAACAGATGTTTTCTGCTCATTGGCCCAACGAAAACCAACTTTTGACACTCTTGAAAAGAACACTCCTGAAATATTTTATAGAGCAAAAACGACACTTCTTGCCTCTAGTGGCTAAATATTGAGTTATAGACATGACGATCTTGCAGGTATATACTACTCTTTTAGTACATTCTGAAAATAGGCATAACTCAAAATCGCCAATTTTTGATATATGACGTTGTTGAAAGGACGTCTATTCTGGTCCGTCCTTGAGTCAGTAGTGTTCTTATGATTTTGAGTAGCGGTGTTTATGTTTGGGAATTGAAAAAGCTCGGCTCTGATAATAATGTCGAATATAGTATTGGACTGAAATGGATTTTATTGTTTAACAACGAATTTAAGTCTGAAATTGTGGTTTTGCAAATGTGGAATTTTTCAAGGACATTCATAATTTAATGTTGTCCTTTGGAACATTTTATGTAGAATGTTTATGTTATTTTGACTATTGGTATAAGTACAACCTTTGTCTATTAAGTGTTCTGCTTATTGAGAGTGGGCTGGGTTAGATTTGCGGTTCATTTTTTAATTAATTCGACAACGCCTGAAAAAATGGTAAAACGATCGTCATCAGCTAAACAGACAACAAAATTGGACTCTGAGCAGAATTTGCGCAAAAATAGAGGTATTTTTATAATTCTATACAGATGTATGTAAATACAGATTTCGGAAGTTCTTGCACATCATTATCGAGACATGTGAAAGTTAAGGGTCTAGTAAAACAGAAAGCAACGTGCAACCCAGCGCTTCACCCTATAGTAATATTAACGCCGGCGGTAGGTTACGTGGACATTGCTCAGCCATTTAAAATCGCTGTATGTTACATAACGTGTAGCATAACAGATTACATAACAGATTACATAACAGATTGCATAACAGATTACATAACAGATTACATAAGCAGCAGCACCGGTAGTAGGAGGAGAGGTGTGGCTAACTATATCTAGACGATTCCATAACGGATGAATCCAGTACTGAAATAGGTCTCGATAATGGAGGAATTCCGAAACGCGTCGACAAACTTTAGTGAAAGTGTTACGTTAGGATTGGCAGAAAATTGTACTCAAACTTATTTCATGGACCCTAGCAGATATAATTTGTATAATAACTTCATTTAAAATCCATTTAAAAAACTCAATTGTTCAAATAACTTTAAAAAAATACCAAACTCTTGGGGACGAAATTCTTCATCCGAATGACTTTGTAATTTTTCGTTATAATTAATAGAGACAACAATTATTAAAAATCAATGTTTTAAATTGTTAATAAATATTAAACAAAATGTTTTTCTTAGTTTTGAAAAAGCCATTTGGATGCATATTGGCCATAGCTTTAAAATGACATATCGTCCATTATTTTCCGATCAAAAATAAAGGAAAAATTGGATTTTAATTTAACATTGTTGTTATGGAGTGTCAGTCCAACATGGCCGTCAGCTAGAGCCGACCCTGAAACTAAAATCACAAACACAACAAGAAATAAAATCATAGTGCCTCAGCAACATATTTTTGACGTATAATGTTACAAATTGTAAGTAAATACAACTCGGACACATGACATTAAAATATTCCATCTGGCCAGCTGACCTACTTCAAAATATTCATATAAATCTCGTTCACCTACATTTACAAAAAATGTTTGACGGGGTTGTGGTATGTAATCTATAGGTCTATGTATAACCAACTGTGTCCCGACTGTCCGACATAGAATCAACGTAGAGCAAAAATTACTACTAAAAAGGTTTGATAAAGTGCTTAAACATACACAACTTCTCCAATTTGCTACGTAAAATTTTGCTCGAACATGAAGATTTACATTTTTAGTTTAACGTAATAACTTGACAGTTACGTTTTGGTATTATATTCAGTTACTAAGTATGTGTGCTAAGTCTGAATGCCTGTGTATAGTGTTTATTTACGATGAACATAATGTATCGTGAAATATTAATATTTATTAAAAAAAGAGTGTTTGCTTTTGTAGGACACTTATAATGGATCTGTGGTAAATACATACACATGTAAATAAGTAAATTTAAGTTATAAATATTTATGCAATGTTTATAAAAAAACTGATGTCAAAATATTTGTATAGATTTAAATGTAGGCTATATAGTAATGTGTATTTATTGCAGCTAAGTCGGTTGCAGCTCACTATAATTGTCTTTGAATTTTACTTGATGTATGTTTTAAAACCACCCCACACAGCTATTATTACCTCGGGGTATTCACTATTGTTTCTGTCGTATTTTGTGAGCAGGTTTATTTGTTGGAATTAAATTGTAATTTTGTAGAGCAGGAACAATAAAAAAACTATTAATCAATCATTTAATATGTTAGTACAATCGATGTATGACTTAATAATGTGTTCGCACCTCTAAAAATCGCGGTTATTTAACTTAAAACCCCTCCATGGTACGTCAACAAACCCTGGATAGATTTGCTAATGGAAGGAGGAGAGTATAGTTAGCATAATGTGCTCTCTATTTATGAATAAGAAGGTCTGAAAATTAAATATGGCGGTGAGATATGCGTGCAGCACGCGAAGCCACGCCTAACGTAGCTGTCTTCCGTTTTGAATTTGTACTTTTGTGTACTTTTTCATTCTCATTTTACTTGCTGATTTCCTCCTTAAGGAAAGCATTACATCATGTCTTTTGTGATGGATAAGGCCGTGTCTAAAATAACATTATATATACTATCGTAAGTAATTTAGATGTAAATTTTTTTCTGATAGTACCAAGTTACCTCGTACACACCTTATCAACTCCTATAAATGCCAATGTACATACGTACGTGAGTAACAATATAATTTAATAGCTGATTTCACCCATCATCTGTAATACTTCAACAAAACCTAGCGGAGATTATACTTTGGGGTTATGTTTATAATTTTAATCAATAGTATAATGATGTCTTGAGAAGTTGTTTAAACAAAATATTAGTTATAGAACTAATATAGACTATAATACGTTATAAGATTTGCTTTGAGGTGATACAACGAATATAAATGCAACCTTAACATATTCCTTTTATCATCAACATATCAACATTTATACAAATTTAAAGAAGAGGTAGCCTACCCATTCGTTTAGCTTCGGAAACATTCATAATTTTTATAACATAATATACACATATTCGATTATTAATGTCTTCTTTATAATATTAATAACTTCTAAATCATCTGATCATTATGAAATAAAAATAAATTCAAAGATAATATTTTTATTTTGATATATAATAATGAATATAAATATTTTTTTAAACAAATAGGCCTACAGTTTTATAGTCCTTATAATTGTACACATTTACCATGTTAAAAAACTCCTCAGCATAGTTAAGTATGCCTAGATAAAGTTAGTTGTTTTAAAATAGTATTTTTTTAAATTTTGTTTTTATGATGAGTAATATAATAATCTGCCTGTGATTTTTTACGGGGCTTACTAGTTTATACAGAGTGTCCCCGAACTCTCTGGTCCCCTTTTTTGGATTTGTTCTGGGTTCGAGACAAACATATTTCACAATACAAGCATGGGTCTACGGTTATTATCTTTAACTTAACTAATATCCTTTGTCCGATTGTTTTGATAATTACACCATCCCATAGGGAGTTGAAAGGTCTCTTTACATTTTTTGTTAAAATGTACTGTTTTTTGGTAATTTAGGTTTGAAAGTTTCAAATAGTCGCCATTTTGAAACGCATGATTGAATGTAATCGTGTAGTTTACTAAAAGTAGATCATTGTTAGGCGTAACTTCATATCAAGTTTGAACTCAATCGGTCAAACATTCTAGATATAAATTATTTTGTGCAAAACACATACATGCAAACGAAGAAGTAGACCCATGTTTATATTGTGTAATATGTTTGCCTCGATCCCAGGAACTAATCCACAAAATAGAGGGGGGGGGGGGGGGGGCAGCTGTATTTTAATTTTATAAATCGTAGAAGTGGACACAAAATAAATTAACGTTGACTTAAGAAGTTCTTCAATAAAATAGCAATCAGAAGATTTAAGACTGGAGGATTATTCCTATTCTTACAAATTGGTTAGAACATAATGTGCGAATAGACGCATACACACAGCACAATCACACAATTGCAACAACTTATACTCACATCACATTACCTAACCTAACTAATTGTATGGTGGCACTCACTTTATGGACACTCTTTTTAGGTTTGAAAGTACTACAGGTTTTATATATTTAAATTACAATTGGTAATATTTCCTTGCAAATTGGCGAGACCGTAGTCTCGGTTAAAAGACGGCATCTGTTTTAAGATTAATGGCTGCTTATCTGAAACTGAAACAGTGACTTTATTGAACATTTATTGACTAAATTTGGAATAAACTTTGAGTGAGAACGAGATGGTGGATCTATGGAATACGCTGGGATTGGCTACGCAAGTATATGGTGTTTAGAATTGAGCTTGGGTTTTTTGGATACTTATGGTGGTTCGTAAACCAGACGTAAGGGACGTTTTCTTCTGACCTGCGCAGGTGCAGGATCAGTGATTACCTGTTTGATGTGAGTGTGTCCGAGACCTTTCGGCTCTGTGTTTGACTCTATTTGTTAGTTTTAGGATGAAGTCCTCGAATATTTCCATAAAATTGTTTTGCATTTAAACCTATGAAATACATATTTGTGCCGTTTTTTAATGTGGTTACCTATGTGAATCTTTGCTAATATCAACGATCACTAAACACTTGTGTTCAATTACATTACGTGTGTGTTGCCTTGGGAGGCGTGGTTCCCAGTCGGTTGAGATTAGTTAAAATATCAAAGCATAAAATTATTCAAATTAAAAGACCTGACAGAAAAATTAAAATTTTCCAAGTGGCTGTCGTTCAAGATATTAGAAAGATAAAAGTTTACGTCTTAAGCCGCGTCCACACCTAGCGAACGTTCGGCGAACATGTTCGACGAACATGTTTGTTGTATTGAATTGACATCGAACGTTTTAAATGTTTGTAGAAATATTGTTCGACGAACAAAAACTCCTGTGTTTGGACGAACAAACTAGTGTTCGCTCTAAATGGCTCAGTCAACTCGCATTAGTTTGCAGTGATGGTCGACCGTGACCTGGTGTATCGTCGTCAGCGACTAGCATGTGTTGCCGCGGCTTTTATTGTGATCAACCCCGTCCTCGCAGGTGGTGGCAAAGACAACTGTTACAGAGGAGGTATGAGTATAGTGGAGAAGATTTACGAACAGATTTGACTTCTGGATGTTTGTTTACAAACTTTACACGAGTTTCGAATGCTGATTTTGAAGCATTAGCTCTCATGATTGGGCCTATAGTCGCAAGAGAAAATACTAACTTTCGCCAAGCAATAAGTGTTAACGATCGCTTAGCTGTTACTTTACGTTTCTTAGCCACAGGGGATTCATACCACTCGCTTATGTACTTATTTAAAATATCAAAACAAGCCATATCTGTAATTGTTCCTGAAGTATGTGCTGCTCTAGTTAACTGCTTAAAAGATTATATGCAGACACCTTCCAACCCTGAAGAATGGGAGAAGATAGCAAGTGGATATAAGCGAATTTGGCAGTTTGATCAGTGCATTGGAGCTCTTGACGGCAAGCATATTGTTTTGGAAGCCCCAGAAAATAGTGGGTCTACGTTTTTTAATTATAAAGGTCACCACAGCATTGTACTGATGACTCTAGTAGACTCAAACTATTTGTTTGTATATGTTAATGTAGGGTGTCAAGGCAGGATATCTGATGGGGGTGTTAAACACACCCCCATCAGATATCCTGCCTTGACAGAATTGTGATCTGTGGAAAATTGTGGAAAACGGAACTGGTTTGCCCAAAGACAAACCATTACCGGGAAGAATATTTGCTGCCCCATATGTTATCGTTGCGGATGATGCTTTTGCACTACACAAGCATATTATGAAACCATTTCCCGGCCATCAGAAGAAGAGGAGTAAAAGGAGAATATTTAACTATCGTTTGTCTCGAGCACGAAGGTGTTCAGAAAATGCCTTTGGTATTGTAAGCTCTGTGTTCAGAGTCTTAAGAAAACCAATGCTTTTGAATCCAGAAAAAAGTACCCTTGTTACGTGTGCTTGCGTCTATTTACACAACCTTTTGCGCCAGAGCAAATCTTCAGTTAATATTTACACTCCTCCTGGTTCTTTAGACAGTGTTGCGCCTAATGGAAGTATCATTCCAGGACAATGGAGGAATGATAACGATGGACTACAGTCATACTACCCACTTCCTCGAATCGGACGAAAACCAAGTGAGTTAGCAAAGGCCGTGAGGGAAGAGTATGCAGTGTATTTTGTCTCAGACTTAGGCAGTGTTACATGGCAAAACGACTACACTTAAATTCGTGACTACAAAGTAGGCCTAAACATGTGCATAGGCTAACGTGAGTTTCAGAAGAATCAAACTGTTGTGAAATAGAGCCTACTGTACTAATGCAACTTTTTTTTACAAATTAAACTCAGTTAATGTTTCTCATTTTGTGTTTTTCTAAAATCTTGTTGTAAACAAATTTATATTTCCATTTTAAAAGCGTAATTATACATTAGAATTTGAGTTGTAACTAAATATGAATAAATTATTCAATGAATAAATGATTGTAAAGTTTTAATTATATTTCCATACAAACTTAATTGTTATAATGAGAAATTACCTGGGGCTAATTTCATAAAGTTTCACAACTAACTAATTTTATTAAAACTAAGTTAGGCTATTGTAAATTAAAAATGAAAAATATTTTTTTGAAATTTTGTCTATTTTGATAATTTATCTGTAATCGATAAGGAGTACGTTGCCCAGAAATTCTTTTTTTATTTTTAATTTTTTCATTTATGATTTACAAAAAATTAATTTTAATTAAATTACCTGTAAAAATTTATGATATTGGCCCCAGGCCACGCTTGCTAGTAGTGTGGCCAGATCAGAAATAACAACATAGATACTGATTGTTACTTGAGCTCAGTAATGTATACCATTTTTGTTTTGTTTAGTAAATAATAACTTCTTACCTTTTACTGCATGGTCATTTAATGTAAAAAAACACATGTAAAACTACACATATCAGAAATAAAAAACCCCACAACGTTTAAAAATTGGGGAAATTGTTTGGTAAACACAACAATGAAGTGTTCATCAGCAATGAGACATCATCAACTTCGCGCTCCGGTGGTTGAGAAGGTGCAGGTCTTGTTTCTTGGTTTGTGTTCACGGTGTGTCGTTCTTCAAACTCCTGCATTTCCGCCTGAAATATCAAATTGTCTATGGTATTTTGCAATCTGCATACTCTCACAGGGTTTTTTATCTTCCTCAGACGGTTGGCGATGTTCTCACCATAAACCGAGTATTCGTCCCTCAATTGTGGTTGTTGGTTTTGCACATCATTGTAGCAACTTTTCATGATGTTATAGGCTTCGTTAACTTGATTAGCTTTTACACGTTTCACTCTGCCACTTGCACTCAAACTTTCAAGTCCACTACCGGGTGTGCTAGATCTGGATATTGAACTTTTTAGAGAAGAATGTGGCTGAGGCGAAGAATTATTGCTTATTTCCTGGTTGTCATTGTCAATGTCATTCTCATTGTCACTCAAATCTGTGTCGACTGCGGGGACACTAGCCTGAGTCAAGCTTGAGACAGTTGATCGTGGAGTACTCTTGTCTCCTACTAGAAATTGTAAATATGCTAACCCCCACCAAGGCTTTTTCTTCTCAGCTGTACCCATTCCTGATTTCAATGTAGTTCCTTTTTTCTCTCTCCTATACTGAGCTAAGATACTCTCTATTTTCTTCTTAACTTCATCTGCGTTGTTGATACCCAACTCAGTAGCGATGGCGGCATACGCGTCTTTCCTCTTATACTTATTTTTATAATCACTGTCCAATGTATCCCACAACACCACAACAGCTTGTTTGATTCGTACAGTTGAATCAACATTATAACTTTGTCCTGATTCCAAAAATCCTTACTCATCTTCAATGCACAATAACTTTACAACAACCAACACAACTAAGCACTAGAATACGTGCGCCTTCCACCAGCTACCGCCTCAGACTACCACGAACATCCGCCAGTTTTCGCTCCGAGAGCGAACATTGTCTCCGAACAAAGATGGCGGCGACTAGGTCGTCAACCCCCAAACGTTTTGTTCGGGGAAGCGTCCACACTGCAGAAAGGCAAACATTGTTCGCCGAACATCAAAATGTTCGGACAATTATCCACGAACTGTTTGGTCAAACATGTTCGCCGAACGTTTGTCCAGTGTGGACGCGGCATTAGAATAGAATGTCTTTAATACATAATTAAACTCTTTAAATTACAAAGTTTTAAACGGCTGTGACACATGTAATATACAATAATAATAATTCGATCACGCACTTGAACCGCTGACGTAAATTTAGCGAACTTAAAAAATTAAATTTATATATTTTAGGGTTTAACCAACAATTTGGGAAATTGGTCTATTCATGAAGGCGCTGATTAGTTGCCTATGTGTTCGAAATACATTTTACGAGGGCTTAGTGGTAAAACCACCCAAGTCCATTTTTTGTGAAAATTGAGATATTTCTCCCACATATAGCAGAATATTGAATCTACAAGAAGTAAAATCACCCATGTCCACATATACATTAATAAACAAGTAAAACCTAATAATTATTTCACCCAAATAATTTTTACCTCTATGGACTTTTGTTCTTGCTACATGAGTCAGCTGATTTGTGCTCACCCAAATGCATTGTTGTTTTACCTCTACATGAAAGGCTGATAGTTGTAATTACTTATACATTGTGTTGAAAGTGCAGTTTTAGTGTGAATGTGAAAATGAGCCGGTCAAAGTTAATTTGTGAGTTAGGTCAACAAAATAAAGTTTTAAAGGTTATCAGACCTAGTGAATTACACATGAAACTAATAAAACAAGATAATAGTGCTAATAGCCTAGAGAACATAAACAATAGTGAAGAAGTTAGGTTAAGTTTAACACATTCTTTATTATTTGATGATACAAATCATGAAAATAGGCCTATAGGCCTACCTGACACTGTCAATCAAGATGTTAAGATCCTTAAGATTAAAACAACTTCCACACAGCGAACTCAGGTTACTGAAAAAGT
>JAGFPH010002446.1:57672-74141 GCA_018207615.1 Philaenus spumarius | reverse complement strand
TTTTTATGATTCTGATTTAGATCCAGAATATTTGCCTACAAACACGAGTAATATTAGAAAAGGGTTGGATAAGAGTTTAAAATTTACTGGCAGTATTGTTAATAGGCCTGCCCAACTTAGAAATGAAATTGCTATACCAAGTACTTCCTCTACACCACAATTTGATTTACACGAAGCTCAAACTGACAACCCTGAATCAAATATCATTACTAATAATGATAATACTGATATTCCTGCAACTAATACTTCAAAAAAACCATCAAGATGGAAAAAACCTCAACCTGGAGAATGGAAAGTCAATGTTAATAAGTCTAAACGACAACAAGGACTACCATACAAATCCAAAAAGGGGAAAATTATGCCAGCTAAAGTCCCTAAGCGAGTCAACTGCTCAAGATGTTTCTTTAAATGTGCAGACAATTTCAGTGAGGATGTTCGCAAGCAAATTTGTGCAGAATATACATCAAGTTCATTTGAGCAACAAAAAAATTTTATTTTGTCCCTGGTCACCAAATCTGACATTGTAAGAAAAAGGAAACGTTATGATGATTCCAACAAACCTGAAAAGATGTTCAGCTATAGTTATTACTTTGTTAAAGAAGGTAACAAAATTAGAGTATGCAAAGATTTTTTTTAAAGACTCTTTCTATTAGTAATTCTCCACTTAAAACAGCATTTTCTTTTAAATCTGAAGTAACTGGTCAGTTTTTAGGATCAGACAAGAGGGGGTGTAAAGAACCTCCCAACAAGACGTCTGAAGATTGGATAAATAAAATCAAAGCTCATATTGAATCTTTCACGACAATGGAGAGCCACTACTGTCGCAAAGACACAAATAAAAGGTACCTTGATCCAACATTATTAACTATCAGTAAAATGCATGAACTTTTCTGTAAAATGTACGAAGGTGAAGAAAATGTGCCAAAAGAACATGTTTACAGAAACGTGTTTTGCACTAACTACAATCTCAGTTTTTTCCATTGTTCCAAAGACAGGTGCCTAATATGCAAGAACTATGAAAGTGCTAATGATGAAGATAAGAAAGAACTTCAAGCTTCTTACGATGAACACATTGCCAGGAAAATAGCATCGAACGAAAGTAAAGCAGAAGACAAAAAAAGAGCAACTAATGATCCAAGTTTCGTGTCAGCAAGTTTTGACTTACAAAAAGTTCTACAGATTCCTGTTTCCAATGCTGGCCCAATCTACTACAGTCGTAAACTCTGTGTATACAACTTTACAGTGTATGAGTCCGCACCACCAAACAAAGCCTATTGTTTTTGCTGGACTGAAAACAACGGAAAGCGCGGTTCTTGTGAGATTGGCACTTGCCTCCTGCAATGGATGAAAACAGTACCTACACATGTAAAGGAAATGTCCTTGTTTTCAGATACTTGTGGAGGCCAAAACAGGAATCAGTTTATAGCTGCACTATTTTTGCACATTGTTCAAACTTTTCATTTTGATGCTATTGAACACAAGTTTCTAGAAACAGGCCACACCAAGATGGAGGTGGACTCCATGCACAGTGCAATAGAGCACGCACAACAAAATGTTTCCATCATGTGCATGAGAGATTGGTTGACAGTTTTTGGTATGGCAAGGTCTGACAGGAAAACAAACAAAAAGAAGAATCCAGCCAAAGGTGGATATTTGACAAAAGAGCTTAAGTTTGATGAGTTTTTAGATTTGAAAGATCTGTCAACGTACTTAATTGAAAATAGGACCACTGACTCAACTGGAAAAACTGTAAACTGGTTAAAAATTAAACGTTTACGGTATGAGATAGCAAAACCTGGAACTGTCCTATTTAGTTATCATTGTAAAGGAGACTATAAGGAATTAAAAGTAGTGCAAAATGAACCAGGAAGACCTAAAAAGCAGTGTGTTCTCAAAAATCTATACTCTACAGAGCTTCCTATCTCAGATGCAAAGAAAAAAGATTTGTTAAAATTGTGCAAATCAAATGTTTTCCTAAAGAGCATCATACTTGGATCAAACGTTTGATGACGTCATCTAAACCAAAAGAGACTATTGACAAAACACCAGAACCGACGCTCGTGGAGTATTTTGAGCAAGATTTTGAAAACCCTGATGATTAACAAAATGGACTTTCTCAACATTTAAATTTTAGAAGTTAAATTAGCCATAAACTACTATTTTTGTCATTAAATAAAGTTTAGTTTGAAACATGTGTTAAGTCATCTCTCCTTAGCATAATACCTAAACTCCTTTCAAAACATCATTTACTAGTGGTAAAAGAACCCAAGTCCGGTATTTTTTTTCCCAAAAATTATTTCACTTAGTAAAATAAAGATAGGCCTATTTTAAATTACACTACTCAACACAGTTTTAGTTGGGCTATAAGTTACAATAAACATTTTCGAATTAAAAAATAAATCTGAATTTTCAAGGAAGTTTAAAAGTTTGTTTTTGTTCTCCTGAAAACTTAGCAAAATGTGACTTGGGTGGTTTTACCACTAAGCCCTATTAGTAGAATTTGTTATCATCTAATCATCTTGCTTCGATTCACTCGCTGGCGCTGCTTCGTTCCACTCGGCCTTGAGGCCTCGGACCGGTGGAAGATGCTCCCACGTGGATTTGAACCGGGTACTTTTATGGTATTTTACGTTTTTACGATTTTGGGAGAACCAAGCGAGCTATAAGGTGATGTAAAAAATAGAATGTCTGTAATTAAGATTAGTTTTCTCGCCGCAGTTTTTATTTGGTCGGAGGTAGTTTCAAGCCTTAGCTGAGATCACTGAAATTTGTATAATTATATGATTAATGTGATAGCAAAAGCTTCTGTTCTGCAAACATTTTTTTGAAATTCGTGCTGGTAATCCCCAAAACTGGCTTTGCCAATAGGGGTACCTAATCTCCTTAAGTTCTTGAACCTTGCACAATAAAGTGTAGAATGAAAAAATTGTATATAATTATGAGTAAAATTTGTTTCGTTATATCAAGATGTTTTTTAGTTTTTTCATGTCTGAATGTTTGTGTATTAATGTATTTAGTGTATAAGTAGAACAAATTATTTTATTTTATTATCTAGGAATATTTGAGTTTTTTGTCATGTCTGAATGTACATATCATGTTAGTGCTATTAATTGTATATTATTTTGGAAATAAATTATTTTTAATTATATTATTAATAATATCCTACATTTATTTTTCTAGAAAAAAACCTAAAAAGTTTCATTCTAGTACGAAAAAAGAAAAAATTTACTTCCGTTCAGTAAACTTGCTTCAGGTTGTGTGATTTTTTGGCTAACGAACTCGTCCGAGCGATTTAGACAACCAACGTGAGTACCAAATTTGGACCAAATCGAATTTATAATGTGTTCATTAAAGTGCGAACACATATAATATATTTGTATCTATAACTTTTAATGACATCCAAAACGTGTTCCTTGGACCATGATCGGTGCTCATTGACTAATTTAGACCTTAGATCTCACCATAAGAGTCACTGCAATAGCTCGTCTTTTCTACAGAAGTTCGCAAACAATTAAAATAACAACCTTTTTCAATATGAATTCGTAAACCAAAGACTATACCAATTAGAAGCTGGTCAAACTGACTAAACAAAACACAAGAGTACCTTTAAATTTTCACTATAAACATATTGCGTTATTGTATAACATGATGTGAGTAAAGTTTAAATACCTTAATGGTTCCTAAGAGTCAGAGAAGCGACCTAGTTGTATTGATCGTAGCAGACAAATGAAAATCGCTTTCTAGGTCAAGATTATATTTTTATAGCCTTTAATCATCCGCATGTCATCGGATATACTTCCCATCCTCAAACTCGTAATTCTTCATTGTCAGCCTCTCCAGTACGTAATTGAAACACCCATCGCTCATTACACTCATTAAATTTAAGCATTCGCTTTTAAGATTTTGCGTCTAAACTTTAAATAATTTGCAGCTGAACCCCTGACTTGTGTTTAGCGAATTCCCAAAATAAGTTTATATTTTTAGAGATTCAAACAACTGTTTCCGAAATTTGTATACCCACGTATAGCTGCAATGGTACGAATCTGAAATTTGTACACCCACGAAGGCGCTGAATAGCTGCCTGTGTGTACGAAATATATTAGTCGAATTTGTTTGCCCCTAAGCCTCCAACTTTGACGCACGCTCACCTTCGTTCCATTCGGAGCGGAAAAACTAGCTTAGCAAGTTTGCACCTCGACCTTGCGGCCTCGCAGCGTACAAACTCGGTCTCTGATCAGATGCCACCAAGCGGTGAAATCTCCCACGTGGATTTGAAACGGATACTATTATGGTATTTTACGTTTTGATCGATTTTGGATGGACGAAGCTATTTAAGGTCGTGTAGGATAAACGAAATTTGCAGAATAATATCATATATAAATTTTTTAGATAAAACCCAAAACGTTTTACTAAAAAAATAGTTACGTCTGGTCAAAGAACGTGCTTCACATTGTTTATTTTTTTTGGCTAATGAACTCGTCCGAGCGACTTAGACAATCAACGTATGTACCAAATTTGGACCAGATCGGACTTCAGGCTGTTAGATTGAAAACACCCATACATATATATATATAAGATTCTTTATTAGCATTTTTATCGTATAGGTAATATTTAGTTTCAAATATTTAAAAATTTATTATTAAAATTTATATTATGTATTATTATGAATAAATATAATTAATATATTTTGATGTGACAAAGGATATAAAATGAACGCTTGGGAATGATTTTATATATTTATTGAAAGCCCAATGCAGAAAAATTAAAATAATAAATGAACAAATAAGGTTTCAATTCGACATTATTTACTCTGCATGTTTGAATAGTGATAAAATATAAGATACAGATTCTACAGCTTCAGTATTGAACTGGCCTAACAGGACGCGAAGTGTATGATGTGTGCGTCTGTAAAGTGTGTCTGTGTATGTATGTGTTCGTTAATGTTTTTATGTAAATTATTTATTATATATAATTTTTAATGTCACCTCAAAATTATATATACGTTCTGAGGATCATGATCGGTGCTCATTTACAACTCCCAACCTTACATACGGTCTCATTATACGGGTCACTGCAATAGCTTATCTTTCATATGGAAATTCGCTAATAATTTTATAAATAACTGGAGATTCGTGCTGAATTCGGAATTGCTAGTTAAAATAAATGTAACTAATACAAATTGGGCACAAAAAGAATATTTTAAAACTAAGTTAACCAGCATTCATTTACCTTCACCCATCGTCATGCTGCGTTTATTTTACGTTACGTTCCAATAATAGTTACTGTAAAATTGAAGTCCTTCAATGAACCACATTTCTCGTTAGAGCCTAAGTGGACACTGGACATGTCTGTCGTTTCTTTTTGCTTCATTAGGGAACGTCCTTTTTTTGTTCTATTTGTCTGACCAGCATCTAAATAGTTATTTCCATTTATTGATTATTTAATGGTAACTGCAAACTGAATATTGTATTAACTTAACAACAAGATTTGAATGGCTTATATTTTAAAGACTGTACAATTTCGTATTGCTGAATGTTGATTTTTCCCTAGTGGCAGCTTCTGATCCGACGGCCGGGTTACAAACTTTCAAATTTATATTTTGAAAATTTTCTAAACTGGAGCCGATTAAAATTAGTTCGTGAGTCCGGTACTCCTAAAATCGAGAAACCCATTGATAAGTCAAGTGGCTCTAGATCGGGTCATTTTCAAGATAACAAGCTGAGACTCAGCATAAATGTTTAAAATACATATTTTAACTCCTATGTCAAGTTTCAATTCGATATATTAAAATTCAGCCAATTTAGAATGTGCCAACGCTTCATATATGAATGAGATTTCAACTTTTAGTGATTTCCCCTGCTGCAAAATACATACCTGCATTATCGAATTTTTTCCAGACAAACCATTGCTCGGAGGAAAGAAGTACATATGATCTTTTTTATTGAAAAATACTTCCCCTACACGGTGGTATTTTGTATTTTTCTCTATCTTCATCTCAGCTTGAAATATTAAGGATAATTCATGGGATTCACTTTGGGAAATCGATGGACTGGTAAACTTTTTTTTTGTTAATCTACATACTTTAATGTACTTATAAAAAAAAATCAGCCGTATTGTAAATTACTGAAACTTTTGGTCTAAAATTACCCCTACCGACGGGCCTATTCAGATATTATCGTCAAACGCTGAAATACATTCAATAAACATAAAATGTTGTTTCATCAGTCTAGGCCTAACCTAAAATTATTGTGTGTTTATTTCATTTATTTTACCTGCCTTAACGGCAAAATACATACAATAATTTTAGGTTAGGCCTAGAAAGTAATTTTAAGTCTAGGCCTAACCTAAAATTATTGCATGTATGTTGTCGTTAAGACTGGCAAAATAAATTAAACGTACACACAATAACTTTAGGTTAGGCCTAGACTGATGAACCAATATTTTATGTTTATTGAATGTATTTACGATGAATGGACATTTTACTGTGTTTACCATCTTAGCTTTGATGTTATAATTAATTCTACACCTTTATTATAATAACATTAAACGTATGGAGACAGTAAATATTTTTATAAAAAAACAAACTAATAATAAACGGTAATTGAAAGATTAAAATTATGTGTGTATATTGCCGTTAAGGCTGGTAAAAGAATTGAAGAAAATAATTAACTTTGTTCCTGACGGGGGTCCCACGACCATACACATTAACTTTTTTTTTTAAATTATCTAACGCTAAATAATGTATGTTTACTTTTGTACATTGCATTGTCCTGTATTATAGTCATGTACGATGGAAGGTTTGTTTTTATAATTAGAGGTCAACCAATCACAGCGCGTAAATATGAATGAATCGATACTAAACTAATAATTAGGTTATCCACGTTTTAGTTGGAGTGATGTTAATGGATTATTAAATTATAATCGTTTTGACTGTTGTTGCTTGATTTTAATAAATGTTGGCTCTTATTTACTCTGCTAATTAGTAGGCTATTTGTCTCGTCGGAGTCTAATTTGAGAAAATCGAGTTTTGTGTTTCATGTAAAATGAAAACGAATCGGTGTATGGAAAACTAATTCTGCGATAAACTAAGTTTGTAACATTGATATCGGAAAAATGAGGCATCATTGTTTGACAGTTATTGAATATGATAATAATTATTTCCTCTAAAATTTTTTATATATACAGGGTGTTTCGCAAAAGGTTGGCACAACTCCAGGAGATTATAGGAAACCTAAAAAAGCAAAATTGTACATATGAACCCAGGCCCGAAAAAGCTTCGTTTTCCAGAAATCCGCTATTTTGTTTTTTTACGAAATAATTCATAATCATCCAAAGAAATATTTAACCGATTGAGTTTAAACTTGGCATACAGCTTAACTTAAAAAGGATATACAGCGTATCCCATAAATAAAGAGCCGAACTTTGAGGAATGGTTCTATGGGTCAAAATAAGGAGAAAATCGAGAATAACTTTTTTTCCAAAAACCTCTTCGTTTTCCAGATATCCACCATTTTGTATTTTTACAACGTGAAACTTTCAAACAGCCGCCATTTTGAAACGCATGGTTGGATAGAATCGATTATTTTTCTTGAGATAGATCGTTGTTAGGTTAAACGGAATGCGCCAAGTTTGAAGTCAATCAGTCGAACAGTTCTCTAGATATGAATTATGTTGTAAAAAATACAAAATATCGGATATCTGGAAAACAAAGATTTTCCGGACTTGTGTTCATATGTAAAATTTTGCTTTTTTAGGTGTCCTATCATTTCCTATTCTTCATTTTCTCTTTATTGTGACCTATAAAACAATTCTTCGAAGTTTGGCTCTTTACTTATGGGACACCTTGTATTTAAGTAAGAGGAGCGATTATATCCAATCATGCTTTTAAAAATGGCGGCAGTTTGAAAATGTCAACTAATTTAAAAAAAAATACGAAAAAATAGTACATTTTAATAAAAAAATGTCAAGATAACCTTTTCTAGCCCTTTTAATTCCTTATCGAATGGAGTAACTGTCAAAAAAATCGGATGAATGATAATATTAAAATTTGTGAGTCCAACCCGTCATCAAATACCAAAACAGTAAACACAACAATATTGTATGTACATATGCTGTTATTTAATGTAATCGCTTATTTTTTTTCAAGATATTATTGTTAGGGTTAACTAAATGCCAAGTTTGAACTCAATCGGGCAAACATTTCTCTAGATATGAATTGCTCTGTAAAACAAACAAATTATGGATATCTGGAGACGAAGCTTTTCCGGTCCTATGTTCTCATATGAACAATTTTGCTTTTTTTAGGTCTTTTATCACCTCCAGAAATGTGCCAAGCTTTCTCGAAACATGATGGTGTAAAAAAAACCTTTCAGAACTTTGGGATATGATTTTTCACACAAAAAGGAAGAAAAAGTTCATATAAACATAGGCCCGAAAACGCTTAGTTTTCCAGATATCCGCCATTTTGTTTTTTGTACAAAATAATTATATATCTAGAGAACGATTTAACTGATTGAGTTCAAACTTTTCATGAAGTTTAACCTAACAATGATATATCTCAAGAAAAATAAATTATTAAATCCAATCATGAGTTTCAAAATGGCGGCTGTTTGAAAATTTCAAACCTAAATTACTCAAACACCGTATACTGTATTTTATCAAACAATGTCAAGACACCTTTTTTGTAGCGCTTTTGATTCCCTATCGGATGGTGTAACTGTCAAAACAATCGGATGAAGGATAATAGTTAAGTTATGTGCAATAATTGGTTTGTTAAACCCTGCACAGTAAATACTACAATATTGTATGTAAATTTGCTGTCATTACCATCTTTAAATTAGCTATTATCCTTCATCCGATTGTTTTGAGTGTTACTCCATCCGATAGGGAATCAAAAGCTATACAAAACAGGTGTCTTGACATTGTTTGTTAAAATATACGGTTTTTGAGTAATTTAGAGTTGAAATTTAGGGCTCCATTTTGAAACGCATGATTGGATATAATCTTCTTTTTTTTAGATATATCATTGTTAGGTTAAACTTCATGCCAAGTTTGAATTCAATCAGTCAAACCGTTCTCTAGATACTATGAATATTTTGTACAAAAACCAAAATGGCGGATATCTGGAAAACTACGGGTTTTGGGGCCTATGTTTATATGAACGTTTTTCTTCCTTTAATTCGCTATAAACTCCCTTTAAACTAACAATTGTTAGCAATACATTTTTCATATTGTTTTAAATTTTAATTAATCCTCAAAAATATGCAATTGAATAAAAAATCCACTTCAATTAAGAGTACGTGCTACTTTATAAAGAAAGAAATGTTGATGGCCAATCATGTTTGGTATGGTTGAGTATAAACGTATTTCCTGATATGGTTCCCGGTATCCATTATGTTTCGATTGTTCTGTGTTCCGACACGAACTCTTGATCATATTAACTAAGCTTTCTAGCTAATGAAGGTGTTAACACTAACCTACTGTTCTAACTAGATTGGTTTGTGTGACCTAGTTTATAAGCTTTGCACAAAAATTAGGGCAAATCTCTAAAAGAAAACATGACTTTAATACATTATTTAACGGACAAAACGAGCGATTCAATATTGCCAATTTAGTTGACTTTAAACCTATTTGTGATACAAAACACTTAAAAAAAGGTACATTCTTTATTTTATAAATACTCGAGGGCCACGCCCCCTGCTCGCTTCGCTCACTGACCCCCGCGGCGACTCACGACGATACAAATGCAAATAGATTATTGTATGCTGTGATATTTTTTCGGGAATGACGTTTGATTAGATCAGAGATTTGTATTTTTATATAGAAGAGAGGCAATTTTAAAGTTATTAAATATTACCAAAATGTAATAGGTAAAGCAGTATTTCAAGCAGGACAAATATATTCCAATTCAAATTAAAGTTGGTACAATTTTAATAGTGATATGTGTTTGAATTATGATATAGTAAGCCTTTATCTTTGTTTGCTATTACATAACCTCGAAAAAATATTGGTTGTGAAGAATAATTTCCTGATTCTAAATTTATCAATTTGGTTGCAATGGTCATAAATTTAAATGTTTTCAAGAAGCGTGTGTTGGTTCAGTATAAATCTAACCTAACTTTTGTTAAGCTTATGATCCAAATTAGCTGTTTTATTTATAATATGTAACAACCGATGTTTGAATTGAATTATGTAGCATTTTCGTAGATTGTTTGTGTTGCTTTTGTTTTTGTTTTGTTAACATAACCTAAAAAAACTATTGATTGTAAAAAAAAGTAACTGATAAGAAAAGTTAAAAGTTGTTTGCTATGATGGTGTTTAATGTAAATGGTTAAATACAGGCCACACTTAAAATTGTGTTGCTTTTGAATCAAATCAGCTGTTTTAACTGTAAAGGGCTTGGAGTGAATTTCCATATTTTAACCGTTAAAATCAATAGTTTTCAAAATGTTTTTTCCCCATTTCTGTAGGTGAAATACAACCGTGTTGTTAACGAAAAAACTGAAAACATAACTTCTTTGTAATTGTTTGCAACATTTAAAATTAACCTGACACCAACATTTCAGAGGAATGGTTTTTATCTTACTTATTAAAATTATCCGAATTTGAAAAACCGTTAGTTTTAAGCTAATTTTGAATGTTGTAGACAATTATCAAGAAATTTTAAGTTTTCAGTTTTTTTCGCTCGATAACTCGGTTATCCTTTGACTTACAAAAACGAAAACGAACATTTTGTTTATCGTAAAAAATTAAAATACTTTGTTTCTTGTAAATTGTTTGTGAAGTTAGCGGTTTTCAAGATATTCCACGTTAAAAATTTGTAACAGCAGCCATTTTGAAAATTATAAACATAAATTCGTGGTGTTTGGTGTAATTGTAAATCGTAACATACAAAATACTTCCATTTCAAATTTTAACTCAATATCTTATCCATTTCTGGCATTACAGTGAGTTTTTGTAAAAAATCAAAATGGCGGATTGCGACTAAACTAAGCCTAATTCAAAAGAAGTTACTGAAATTTTTGTTTTGCTTTAATGTACGCAATACAATTCTGTATAGACCGCTTAGGTTTTTGTGACCCCTGTATATAGGCAGGTTGCAATGTTTATAAAAAGCTAACAACATTAAATGTAAAAATACAATACTTTAAGCAAATTATTGCTAATGTGCGACACAGTTAAATAAATAACTGCTTCGTAAAACAATAATGGAGGGCAACAATGGAAGGGTTGAACTAAGTGGAAATGTCGTGTCGCACGCAAAGGTAACTAACGGCCTAATAGGCAACTTTTAATTGTTTTTAAAAATTAAATAAAGCCGAGTTAGCATGTCAGCGCACTATACGTAATATAATAAATAACGACTTAATTCGCGCATGCGTATAGTGTTTTGCAACTAAACCCTATTACTGAACATTATTAACACGTTCACTGCCACTCAAATTTTGTATTTCCTATGCTAGGAGCTGACCTTTTATTTGTTATATTAATAGCCTAAATGAGCAGAAATTACTTTTTTTAAATTTATTTTGAACCTTTCTACGTAATAATCACTAATATTTTAAAGCGGACGCACATGTGCGTCCATAGCACATAGGCCTAAAGTTGGCGTGCGAAGCACTCAATTTTCTGTGTATTGTAAATTCTCCCAATAGGGAGGTTGGCGTGCGAACTACGCCGTGCATTGTGTATTGAAAATACTCCCAATATGCGGGTTGACGTGCGAATCACGCAACGTATTGTGTATTGAAAATACTCCCTATACGGGGGTTGGCGTGCGAAGCACGCAATGCACTGTGCGTTAGCCGCTTCTTAGTGTTCAGTGTCAAGCTGTGTGCCCAATAGCTAGCATTTCTCCAGGGGTTGTGTAGGCAATGTGGGTACACGTTGTGTTCCAGATGTTTTCAAGGTGAAGTGTTCATGACCTAGAAAATAGTGTCTCATTCGATTTGTTTGTGCAATCACGCCGTTAAAGTCTGTTATAATATAAGATATAAGGCGTATTCGTGTTAAAACGGAGACCTCGCTTATGCTCGGTCAATAACTACCAATAATTAATTAATCCAGTAATTGACCGAGCGTAAGCGAGGTCTCCGTTTGAACTCGACCGTTCGGCATTTCGTCTGTGTGTCTGTATGTCTGTGTGTCTGTCTCACGATTACGGCCAAACGCCTTGACCGATTTTGATGATTTTTTGCATGAATGTTCCTTATTCCTAGGCCGAGCCATGTATATATACCGTTTTTTCCATTTTTCATTTTTAACCCCTTAAATAAAATAAAAATGGCGGCCGGACCGTTTCTCTCAGTGTAAGCTTTTTTCCAAAGCCAGTTTGTGGCTTAACCGTAAGTCGAATTTAAAAACTAATGATATTTTGCTATTAGCAAATTTGATTTTCAACAAAATTGTATCCTTGATTTTTTTCCGTTTCTCTAACGGTACGCTTACAAAATGGCCGTAAACTTCAAATTTGTTTAAAATCGTCCAAGTTTTTGTATTTCAACCATGTTTTTATACGTTTATTCTAAACCAATTCAAAAGTGTTCCATAGCTTTTTTGTAGATAAAGGTTTAAAGAATTCATATATGCCAGTAAAAACAATTATTGAAGTAAAATTAAGAAAGTTATTAGCTCAAGTAATAATCAAGTTCAGTAACGAAAGGAAAATGTTTAACTTTAGGCCTACATAAAAAGTAGTAAAAACTATTGTAATTTTTTTCATAAATGTAAAAAAGTTTCGTAATTTAGTTCTAAATAGAATTGTAATTAAATATTTATCAATTTCAAATTTCTTATTTTGAAAACACCAGTTTTTATGTTCCTACTACAAGACTGCTAACAAAACTAGGCCTGTTTTGAATATTAATTTAGCAATATATCATTTGCCCAAAAATGACATATTATTATAAGAAAGTGTAGAGAATAAATCAAAGAATTGAACTGTATACCTGTAAATTATCATTGTAAATTTCATAAAAGTATTTGACTTAGCTTTATTTGAATTACAAAATGAGATGAAACAAATGAAACATGGCGGCGATAAAGGACATACAAAAATGACCGTAGGACACCGTGGGAAGTGTTGGTACATGGGTTGAGATCACTATGACGACGTTTTAACATCGTTTATTTTCATTATTTTTAATATTGGAATATGATATGGAACTTAAGTTAAATTATGATACATTATTAAGTTTGAGTTATTTAACTATATAAATATTTCATTGTATGTTGTCCCTCTATAACGCGATATGTTTAGCTATCTTACGCATTATTAACCTAAATAAAACACAATGCCTCTACAAGAAAATCTTTAGCAGTTAAAGCTCAAGAAAAGAAATAAAAACAAGAACTAGAAATTCCGGAATCGCGGGAATTGTAAATAATGTTTCACTGGCTAAACCTTGTGCTTACTTCCTTACTTGCATACTATTTTTAACCTAAGCTCAAAACCACATTTGGTTAGTGTATGTGTAGCCATGTCCGATTGCTATTAATATATAATATATTAATTAGATACTTGCCTTAGCAATCACTTAATTAGTTTTGAGTAGTTAACAGCTTATTTCACTGTATTTTTCAGGCATCATCAAAACTTGAATAAAAACACTTTTCACACTCAGTTTGGAAAATGATACGAAGATGATAGTCACACACTGTGACATTAAAAGTAATTGAATGTCTTAGTATTTATTAAGTGTCATAAATTTACGTTTTTATTTATTTAAGTGTTGAATGTTATCTTAGTTAATGTTATTAATCGGTGTAATTGTGAAAAGTGTTTTTATTCGAGATCTGATTATGCATGAAAAATTAGGCGAAACGCTGTTAACTACTCAAAAATACTTAAGTGATTGCTAAGTATATAATTAATATATTACAATTAATTAATTGTCCGATTAATAAATAAACAGGGTATTTCGCCAGAGGTTGGCACAACTTCAGGAGATGATAGGGGACCGAAAAAAGCTAAATTGTTCTTAGGAACATAGGTTCGAAAAAGCCTCGTTTTCCAGATATCCTCCATTTTGGTTTTTTTCACAAAATAATTCGTACCTAGAGAAATGTGTGACCGATTCAGTTCAAACCTGGCAAAAAGTTTAATCTAACAATGATCTATTTTAAGAAAAACAAGCGATTATTTCTAATAAAACGTTTCAAAATGGAAGTTGTTTAAAAATTTCAAACCTAAATTACCTATAAACCTTGCATTTTAACAAACAAATGTCAAGACACCTTTTTTGTAGCCCTTTTAGTTGCATAACGGATGGTGTAACTGTCAAAACCATCGCATGAAGAATAGTTAAATTAAAGATAGTAACAACGTATGTACATACAATATTGTTGTGTTTTACTGTGTTGGTAAAGAATGCCGGGTTGAACAAGCAAATTATTAAACATAACTTAACCATTATTCTTTTTGTTTTGACAGTTACACCATCCGATAGGCAATTAAAAGGGCTACAAAAATGGTAGAGTATCTTGAAATATTTTGTAAAATGTTCGGTCTTTCGTAATTTAGGTTTGAATTTTCAAACAGCCGCCATTCTGAAACGAATGATCCGATATAATATCGTTTATTTTTCTTATAAGAGACCATTTTTATTTTAAGTTCATGCTAAGTTGAACTCAATCAGTCAAACATTTCTCTAGATATGAATTATTTTGTAAAAAAACAAACAAAATGGCGGGTATCTGGAAAAAGAACTTTTCCAGATCAATGTTCATTTGAACAATTTAGTTTTTTTTAGGTAACCTAACATCTCCTGCAGTTGTGCCAACCTTTCGGGAAACACCCTGTATATACCAATTTATTTTAAATAGCTATTGTTAATAGTAATGAATTTTGCTTATTACTTGATTTTCAAACGACATATTTTAGAAATTTTACTGACTATAATAGTCTTTAATTTTACTAATCTTGAGAATTTAAAGTAAAACATTGATAAACAATAAATCAACTTGTAGACCAAAGTACACTGACTCTGCTGTATACAGTAGCATGTTGCACGCAAGGTCATCTAGTGACCTCTATGAACCCTATCATACTGATTTATAAGCCCATTTGGACATCTGCATCATTTGTCTGTTTGTACAGTAGTTGTAATGGACAACCCGTGTTTGTGGTATTACTACGTCACTTTTAAAACATCGATTGGACTTTTTAGAAGAAGAACACATTAAAGAAACAGAAGAATTTGTGCAGAAAGTGGTTTGTTAGTTTCTATAATACAGGATGGCGCAAACGTCACTTGACAGTCAGTAAAAAAGTCTATAAAAACAAATTGACAGCAAGAAGTAGTACAATAGTTTTAGCCCGTGATGTTGGTATTACAAAATATTAATAACTATGCGTTGACAACGCAAACACAACAATCGGTCTGGTCAGCCGGACATGTTTAAAGCTGTAGTTTCCGAATTGGGTTTCGTGTTTAACAGTTGTAACGATGTTAACGAAAGAAGAAAGGATTTTCGCTTTAAAAACGTTTTATAAAAGTGGTGCTGCTGCAGTTATTAATTAACGGGGGGCGGATTTAAAATCAAACCCCTTCCACTAGACAAACAGTGTACGTCATACGAGCTAAATTTGAACAACATGGATCTGTCATGGTTGCACCAAGATCTTTCCGCCCAATAACAGTAACAGAGGAAAATAACTCGACCACGCAGCTGGACCGCTGACGTGAGTTCAGCAAATTTCCAAAATTAAGTTTATAGGCCTATGTTTTAGGGTTTCAACCAACAATTTGGGAAATAGGTCTACTCACGAAGGCGTTGAACAGCTGTCTGTGTGTACGCAATATATTAGTAGAATTTGTTTGCGCCTAGTGGCCTCGCGAGTTTGCACCACTTGGCTTCGAACCGGGTACTTGTATGGTATTTTACGTTTTAGTCGATTTTGGGGGAACCAAGCGAGCTATAAGATCGCGTAAAAAACAAAATGTGCAGAATAATAACATACTACATTTATATTTTCAGAAAAAACTCTAAAAAATTTTCGTTCTCGTAGTAAAATCTCAAAAAAATAGTTACTTCCGGTCAAAAAACATACTTCCGGTTGTTGGATTTTTTTGGCTAACGAACTCGTCCGAGCGACATAGACTACCAACACGTGTACCAAATTTGAACCAAATCGGACTTAAAATGCGGCCGCTAGAGTGCGAACACATATATACATGTATATATATATATATATATATATATACATTTTTATATAAATATTAACATGAATTTTAATGACACCCCAAAACGTGTTCTGGGGACCATGATTGGTGCTCATTTGCTACCTTGGATCTCACCATAAGGGCCACTGCAATAGCTCTTTTTTCCTATGGAAATTCGCTAATAATTCGACCACGCAGCTGGACCGCTGACGTGAGTTGAGCAAATTTCCAAAATTAAGTTTATAGGCCTATTTTTTAGAATTTCAACCAACAATTTGGGAAATAGGTCTATTCACGACTGTGCTG
>JAGFPH010002446.1:16947-52672 GCA_018207615.1 Philaenus spumarius | reverse complement strand
AAAGAAGACGGCTCAAGGATGAAAAAATCCGGGAAGAAAAGGCAGCAGAAAGGCTACAGCGAGAGAAGGAGCAGAAAGAGTTATACAAAGTTATTTCTGGAAAGCTGGGAGACCTGGAACGAAGCCTGGAGGAAGAAAGCGTGAGGTGTAAGGAGCAACACACCAAGGGAGAAGAGAAGATTAGGGAAATTGAAGGCGCTATCCATTTTCTGGAGGAAACCACAACCACCATAAAAGACAACGTAGACAAAGGGTTCAGAACAATGGAAAGTCGGGTGCAGAGCGTTGAAAAGAAGATAGGAAACGTGATAAGCCAGGGAAGTGGGAGTAGGAATGTAGGAATTGTAATGCCGCGGTTTGACAGCGAAATAAATAAAATTGAATTTTGGGGAAATAGTAAAGAGAGGCCGAAACAATTTTTAAGAGAGATAGAAGGGTTAATGGACGAGTTGAATCCTTATTTAGAAGATAGGGAGAAAATAAAATTCATAAGACGCCATCTAAAGGGATACGCACTCGAATGGTATAATATAACAGATCGCGAAGAGATGAAGTATGCCGGGTTTAGGGAGGCATTTTTGAGTAATTACTGGTCGCTCCAAAAACAAAAAGCGGTCAGGAATTATATAGAAAATAATAGGTATGTAGAAAGGGGAAACGCTAGCAGAACCGAATATTTCTGTATGGTAGTAAACAAAGCGCGAGATTTAGAACCCCCCCTACCTGAAGGTTTCCTTGTATTCACGGTAATGCAACATTTCAGCGAGCAAATAAGATTAGCCAGCATAGGTAAGCCTAGCGAAACCATTCAAGACGCGATAGAGTTCTTAAATAATGTAGACATGATAGAGGAAAATCGGCAAAGTAGACCCCAAGACGCTCAGGAAACGCAAAACAGGCATAATTTCACACCTCGGAATAACCCACCAATCCACAGATCCTATGCTCAAAACCCAAGTAACTCTAATAACCCAAACTCCAATAAACCACGTCCTTCCAACTCAAATCCTAACCAGCAGCCGAAAAACTAAGAAATGAGGTTCTGACAAAGGATAGATTTTTTCGGAATGACAGGGCCGATGAAAAAACAAAAAAACAAAGAAATAATATTAAAAAAGTAAATACGCGTGTAAACACCGAAAATTTAGGAAATAAAAAAGTTACTCCTTGTAGTGGAATCGAACCTGAAGTAGGCGAAAAAATCGTCGAAAAGGAGCGCGAACGTCAGCCTAAGCAGTTAGGTAGTTTAAATGTAAATATTAGGGAAGACTTGTTAGATAATAGAGATGAACCAGTTATAGAAGAAAAACCGTTAGAAGAAATACCCGCGATTCCAGTAGAACTTGGAACGAATGCTAGTTACATGGAAATTGACACCGGAGCCGAAGTAAGCGTTATCCAGCAAGATTACCTCGAGCAATTGAAGGCGGAAGATGTCAAAATCTTAGAATTACCGGTAGCGTGTTTGGAGATAATTGGTGCATTAAAAGGGAAGGTTCAAAAAATCAGCAAGCAAGTCCTAATCGGAGTTAAACTGGTTGACAAAAGTGTAGATTTACAATTTTTGGTCGTAAAAGGTCTAAAATCTAGAATAATTATGGGATGTGACCTTTTATATAGTTTACAGGCAAAAATAAACATGCAAGAAAAATTTGCAATGTTCAAAATAGGTCAGGAAAATGTTAAAATCCCGTTTATTGATAAAAAAGTTGCAATAACACGGTTAAAAGGAAAATGTTTTAATATTAATTCCCGATACTATAAAACCAATAAAAAGAGCAATGTAATTAAATCGGAGGTAATTAAATCCGACCAAATCGAGGCAACGAATACTACACTCAAAACAAATAAAGTAAATATAAATCAAAATAGTATGAACGAGTTAGTAAACAAAGCTGAAATCGTTAATGAACCGGAAGTAGGTGAGACAGGCATTAATGATGTAATGGAAGGGAAGTGCGGCAGCAGTCAAGACAGGAAGCCGGAGACAACAGCTAGGAAAAACAATAAGGTTAGGATACAAAACGAAGAGAGGTTGAATAAGATGATATCGAGGGAGGTGTCAGTTCAACGAAGGAAGGGGCAGAAAGCCAAACAAAATATCGTACCGAAGATGCTATCAAAAGAAGCCAAGGACGAGATTCCGCGTGATAGGGCATTAAAAAGGATTAATGTTCCAATTAATGTTAGGTATAATGGTGAAAAGATTCCAATTACCAACAAAGCGTCGCGGCGCAATCAATGTATCCACAACTGTGTATATTCTAGTAAACGTTGTAATCCAAATAAGGCGAAGTCAAGCACTACACTACACTGCAATTTTTCCGACCACTCGATGAATAATAAAAATAATAAATCAACTCATAAACAATTAATATCTGTAGGAGGAGCAGAAACACGTAACCAAAATCTACCGTTAAATATGCGTGGAAAAATATCGAAAGTTCGATTTAAAAACACTGCTACTTCTGATGTAAATAAGACTAAATTGAATAGGAAACACGTTAGGTACAAGGAGAAAGTAGACCTAATGGAAAATCAGCTGTGTGAACTTAGACAAGGAGGGGAGACGGTAACCCGAGCAAAGGGGCATGTAGCGGTTCCAATGAAGAAATGCAATAAGATAACTTTGACAAAGGAGTATAGTCATGGTACTATACTAACGGAACAGCAAGAAGGCCTACTGCAGAAATTAATAGAAAAATATAATACAGTTTTTTCTGAATTGCCGGGACTTTGTAAAAATTACGTTCATGAGTTAAAGGTTAATGCAACAGACACCTTTGTGAATCGTAATTACCCCATCCCCATGAATCATCGAAAGCTCGTAAGGCAGGAAATAGAACAAATGTTAGAGAATAATATAATAGAGAGATCGCGGACACCTTACATCAATCCTATGGTTACAGTGGTGAAACCGGATGGGTCCATTAGGTTGTGCATGGATGCTAGGAAGTTAAATAAGATTATAGTTCCGGATTATGAGAGTGCGCCACCTATAGAAGACATTTTAAGGAAAGGGAGACGCACGAAATATATTTCCAAAATAGATTTAACGTCAAGTTTCTGGCAGGTACCATTGACACAGGAGTCCAGGAAGTATACTGGGTTCCTTTTTGACAACAAGGTGTACAATTTTAAGGTACTTCCATTCGGTTTACAGAACTCTCTAGCAGGATTAGTGAGAGCAGTAGATTTGACACTAGGAGGTGAGGTAGAAATTTACTCTGAACTATGTAGACGATTTACTCTGCCTTTCCGAGACTTTTGAAGACCACCTGCAGCACTTGGAAATTATATTCCAAAAGTTTCAAGATGGCGGACTAACCATAAACCCTAAGAAAACAATATTTTGCCAGGAGGAGGTGAAGTTTTTGGGGTTTATATTTGCACCATCGGGGATACGCACAGATCCGGAAAAGCTTTCTACTATACAGGAGTTTCCAGAACCGCGTAGTGTAAAGCAACTGCAATCATTTCTGGGGTTTGTGAACTATTACTCAAGGTTTACAGCAAAGTATGCGGCGGCAACCAAACCATTATACCAACTGTTGCGAAAGGACAAGAAGTGGGAGTGGTCATCGGACATGCGACAGGCGTTCCAGGAGGTTAAGAAGCTGTTCAAGGAATCCGTAGTTATAGCCCATCCAGAAGAAGGGAAAGAAACGTTTTTGCAAACGGATGCGAGTACAGGAGCAATAGCAAGTCAACTTTACCAGCTAGACGCGAACGGGCATATCCAAGTGATAGGTTTTGTGAGCCGAACACTCAAAGCGTATGAAAAACACTACACCATATGTGAGCTGGAGCTATTGGCGATTGTGCACGGGCTGAAAAAGTTTCGACCACTAATCGTAGGTGCACCCTTAACGATCATTACGGATAACATGGCACTTAAGTTCTTGACGTCTTGCAAGTTCGGCAACAGTAGGATGACACGATGGATTTTGGGAATCCAGGAGTACAACCCCAGAGTAATGCATTACGCGGGAAAAGATAACATCCCTTGCGATATAGCAAGCAGAATGTACGAAAACAGCGTCGGACAGGAAGACCAACGGAGAGTGCGAATCCAACAAATAAGGATGAATCCAGGTTTTACACAATTATTGCAGGATTGGAGAAACAGATAGATGGCATACCCTGAATGCTTAGAAATAATACAGGATATTGTAAATAAAGTAGATTATAGAATTGAAAATAATGTATTATGTAAATTTGTAAATGGAATATTGAAAATTGTAGTACCAGAGAACACGGTAAAAGAATTCATAAAACACGTGCACGAAACGTACGGTCACGCAGGAAGAAATAAGATATATAACATGATTAAAAATAGGTGGCATTTTAAATATATGAACAATCGAATTATGGAAGAGATTAGAAAGTGCGATATTTGTCAAAGAGCGAAATACCCGAATCAATATTTGATAGGTCAAAGTAGGCCAATAATAACAAATAATATAGGCCGAGTAGTGGCGATTGATTTCTTAGGACCACTACCAAGAGGTTTAGGAAATGTACAACATATATTAGTGGTAGTGGATATTTTCTCTAAATATGTAAAACTTTACACAGTAAGAAATCCTACGACCGAAAATAGTATAGATAAAATGAGGCAGTACTTTGCAGAAGTTGGTAAACCCGAAAGTATCCTAACAGATTATGGCAAGGCGTTTACTTCAGGGAATTGGAAGGAGTGGATCCAGGAAGAAAGAGTTCGGCATGTACTTATCCCTATAAGACATCCACAAGTAAATCTGGCGGAGAGGGTGAACCGAGAAATTTTGCGAATGCTTAGAACATATTGCTACAACCGACAGGCAAATTGGAAACAATACCTAGAATATATACAGGATGTTCTAAACACAACGCCGCACGACACCACAGGATACACCCCTCAGGAAATACAGTTTGGCCAGGAGGCGAGGTACGTGTGGGATGAAGTCTTCCCGAGGGAACAACCAAACCCAAGAGAAGAAACGGTACGCGAAAAACACCAGAAGTGCCAGGCCAGGATCATAAGGGCCGGAAACCAACGAGCTGCTAAACAAAACCATGGTCGCAGATTTACAAACTTCAATGTAGGGGATTTAGTGTTAGTAACACAGAACACTAGCATTATGGCGAGTAAATTTAAAGGCGAGACCAGAAAACTGTTTCTTTTATACACAGGACCTTTCCGAATAAATGAAAGAGTAGGAAATAAAACCTATATTGTAGAAGACCGGGTTACAGGAAGAATAAAGGGAAAATACGATGTTCGAGATCTCAAACCATATATTCAATAAGTAAAGTTGTCATCCAAAAATAAATTAACACTGTAAATATTATTGTATTGAAGAAAAGGTAGGCCTAATGCATAATGTGATTAGCTAGACGGGGGAATCCCAAATGTAAATATTTTGATTGAATGTAAACACAAGCGGTGCGATGAGTTTGTAAAGGGCAGAGAACAAATTAGCCAGGAGGGGATGTTTGAAAACAGCTGAGCGGAAACAAGATCAAGGTCAGGCAGTGGGGAGAGAGAACACAGCACACTGCAATGAATGAATGAAGTAGGCCTAAATAAATAACTCGACTCATTGATAGATACAGGGTAAGGCCTAAGCACTTTTCGGTTACACGCAAAGGCATTGCTTGTTGTTTTAAAGTAAATTGTGCATACAGATCCAGGAAGAAAACGTTTGATTGAAACCTACAAACAATTCAGGAGCCTGGAATGTCCTAATACACGAGAAAGGGGTGTATAGGGGTTGCATATTACTTGGAAAAAAGGTAATTATGCGTAAAATTAGTTAGGAGAATCTAAGTAGTTAAGATTCTGGAAGGAAGAAAGTAAGCTAAAACCTAGGAATCAATTAAGGAAAGAAAACTGTAATGGAAAATTATAAAGGAGGATACTAGGGAAAAGCAAAGGAAAACTATTTAGTACACTTAAAAGAAAAAAAAAAGGAAAAAAAAAAAAAAAAACTCTCAATTATGATAGTTGAAGCCACTTAGGCAAATAAATAAAAAATTGTCAAACCATAAAGGGTAAAATAATATAAAACGTATGAAACGCGGATTATAAAAATTCGGGAAGTATGAATGCGGGGAAATAACAGTAGTATAAAAGCGTAACCCAGTAGAATATTGTTAGTTTGTTATCAGGCAAATTAAAATGTGTCCCTGTATTTATATAAGTAGTGTACAGTATAAACATGTGTTTTCAGTGGAAGTGAACTCATCCAGTGAGCATTTCAAAAGGAAATGTATACCATGGTATATTATGTAAATGTAATTTTAGAGTATGGAGAATAAGAAGAACAATGAGAAGTATAGTATAAAATGTATAAAAATATTATGAATGTGTGATATGTAAATTGTTAGATTAGGAAGGCAGAACTAGATATAAGAGTGTAATAAGATATGAGGAAAATGAAAAAGGAATGATATTATATTTAAAAGGTTTCAATATCTTGGGTTTTTGGCGGAGCCGATCAAACCAGATATCTTAAGAGGGGTAGCTTACAACGGACAAAACTCGTTGTAGGTCTTGAGTTTAAATTTGCAATTAATTTTGTAAGTTTGAATAATAGGGACTTGCAGTGAGTTAAAGCCAAATGTAGGTCACGAGATCAGCATGTATACGCGGGCGGTCTGTTATCGGGTAGAATTAAACTTTTGGACCCTGCCTGTCTGAAAAGGATTGGGAACTTATAAAAATTACTTAAAAGATTCCTACGGGAAGCCAAAATCCAAGATTTGAATAAAAAATAAAAATCTTCGGGAAATGCATTACGCTAACGGCGGGTGTATTTACTGCAAGATTAGATATTAAAAAATCATAAAGTTACGTAAGACACGAGCTTTCAAAGAATGAGAAAATTTCCAAAATTCCTCTAATTTAAAAAAGAAAAGGTTTTTTAGGCTTTTCTTAAAAAGGCCTAAAATAAAGGTGAAGTAAGTTTTAGCGAAATTTTGTCATATAAAAAAGTTAATGGTAATTCATAAAGTTTAAAGGATAAAAAAGTAGGTTAAAAATAAAGTTTTTTAAATTCTAACTAAAACAAGTTTTAGTATTGATAAAGGTAATTTATAATGTAAAAGAAAAACAAGAAAATTTATAAAAGGAAAAAGGTGATAGAATTTGCACCTTTACAGCTAATTAAAAATTTAAACTCAAACTTTTAACAATTCAAAATAGTAAATAGTATGCAAATGAAGTAGTTATGTAAAAATAATCCAGTATTTGAAATATGTTTCGGGAGTAAAGTAAAACCCTAGTTTGTGAAAAATCGTTGAAGTCCCTAACCTCACAGCAAGACAACCAGAAGCAGAAATGAGATGAAAATCCGGCTAGTGAATGAAAACCAACGGACAAGAAAAGTGGAAAAAGAAAAACCGAAAGAAGTGTAAAATTAAGACTTTTCCGGGAAAAATCGCCGCGGAAAAACGCGCGCGGGTCGTGTACGCGAACCAGGAGTCGTACGAACGTCACTCGAGTTCGTGTGGAAAGGTAACAACGAGCTGAGGAAAATGAGGTCAGTTTCAGGAAAATCGGAAAAACCCTGGAAGAGTTATATGGAAAAAGGATTTCCATAGCACAAAACTGAGGGAAGCCAGATAAGAACGCAAGACGGTAGAGGGGAGGTCCAAAGACAAGACTGATGGAAGGAGAACAGGGTGACCAGTTTACGAAAAGGGGCGTACTCAAAGAAACAATAGAAACTTAATTAAAACAAAGGCTAAATCATGTTACAAAATTATGAAAAAATTATAATAAAATTCAGGATGAAAAGTTACGTAGACTAGTAGTTTGAAATTGGCGAAAAAATGGATTTTAAAGCATTTTTGAAATACAGTGGTAGAAAGCTTAGGTTGGCAATGAAATAGTGCCGAAAAACCTTATATAAACGATTGCTCGGGGAAACTCGGGGGCCTTATTACTTTTGCGATGTAACATCACGCATCGAGCCTTATTATTTTTTCGACGTAGTATAACGCATCGCGCAGAGGATTATTATTTTTGCGATGTAACATCACGCATCGAGGCTTATTATTTCTTTAACGTAACATAACGCATCGCGCGAGGATTATTATTTCTGCGATGTAAGTTAACGCATCGAGAGCAGATACTTGTTTTTTATAAAATACTTTAGCGTGCTAGAAGCTGAGTATTTTCTTCGTTAAACCTTAAATATTTATAACAAGTAAGAAGATACGGCATTGCGGTTATCATCTGGAATGCAGCAATAGACACCGCATTAACTCTACAAGAACTTCAGTGGCAACTTAGTCTATACAAGTTGGCCTAACTTGGGATTTTCTGGAAGAAAAACATAGCCTACAGGACAGCTGATACATGGAGTGATTCGTATAGCTTCCAGACAGGACTCCAGGACACCACCAGGCAGCCACCAGGACATGCAACTGTAGCTACGAGGGAATAGACGAACCGGGATCGCAGACACGGCATCACACCATCCATCTTTAAGAAGCCATCCATCATACATCCAGACAACCCTACAGGACTCCACCTTCACCCACAAGACAACTCTATCAGCACGCGGAACATCTGTAGCTTGTCATCACTAGACAGTGTTCGCGGATTTCACCACAACGTCGCGACGCCTGGACAAGTGTGAAAAGGTCGGTAGAAGCGTAAACTACGTTAGTCCCTATTAAATTGCCTGAAGTAAATTCAAATAAATTTATTTTAAATACTGGGTTACTTAGGATGTTAGATTAAGAAAGTTGTAATTAATTAAAGAAGTAAATTCATTAAATCGTAAATTCAAATTTTCATTAAAGTATAAATTAAATTAAATTGAGTAATAAAATATTAAAATAAACTATAATAAATTAAGAGATTAGTTCTGCCTTATAGTTTTAAAAAGTTATTATTTTATGTGAAAAGAAAGTTATTATTTGGTTTTATTTGAAAAATATTAAATACAAGAATTTTGTTTTATGTTTAAAATTAGAAAAAAGAAATTATTAAAATTTTATTTTGTTTTATAAAAGGTTATTATTTACAAAAACACCTAGTATTCAAATATCCCAATAGTTTATGAATTTTAAATTAAGAATTGATAAAGTGAAATTTCATAAAATAATTGCAAGCACAAATAAGAAATTTACAAGGTTAGTTCCAGTGTACTCACTCTTCAGAGGTTTACAAAAAGTAAAATTATTAACTTGTGTTCTTACTGAGCTAAAATTAAAAATAAATTACTGGAAGTAAAAAGTAAAGTTTTTTGTCAGAATAGTCAGTGAACTGAATATTCGACACATAGTTATTTCACCTAGGCCAAACAAAGTGAGATTGCCTACAAGACTTCCAGTAGGTGGAAATAACTTATTCTCCAACGAAGAATTTTCTAAAAAGAGGATTCATTGTAGAATTGGCGCTGCCAGCGTGAAAAATAACGCGTTGCAGTTGTGGCCAAAACAAATTATTCTACAACTTAATTCTCAAACCATTCCTCAAAAAAAGAATATTCGTTGTAACATATATATATATATATATATATTTGAATTTTAATGACACCCCAAAACGTGTTCTGGGGACCATGAGCGGTGCTCATTTGCTACTCCCGACCTTGGGTCTTAACATAAGGGCCACTGCAATAGCTCATTTTTCCTATGGAAATTCGCTAATAAATTGAGCAAAAGTTTACTAGGTGTGACTCCACGACTCCATGAAAATAAACCTCCACGATTAGCCTCCGAGGTAAAGTTATCTCGAAGGTCTGTGCTAAGCATGTAACACAAACTTAAATTTAAAGTTTACATTCCACGTTTAGTACACATAGGCTCCCAGATCGACGTTTTCAATTTTGTGAATTGATGCTTAAACAACAGAAATAGTTATTCAATAAAATTGTGCGGTCTTGTGAGGCCAATTTTAAGTTAGGCGGACAAGTTATCAGACGTAACTGAACTTACTGGTACACTGAACGTAAAAATCGTTAGTTATAGCAACTACTCAATTAACCGGGTATGGGTGTTTGAGGCTCAGTATAATAATTTGGCGTACTTGGACCATACTTTTTTAAAGGACAGTGACAGAAGATAAATACTTGGATGTGCTTCAAAATTACGTGGTAAAGACTCATGACGTGTAGTGAAAACTTTCTGGAACTTACAACATGATGGTGCTCCACCGTGGTACTGCATTTGGCGGTTAATTGAACGAAAATTTGGAAAAAGCGTGATTTTCGAAGGGAAATTAGTAGAGTAGCTTGAGAATATAGTAAAAGTAAATAGATAATTATTTAATTTTAAGGGTAGTTATTCCATTTCATCCCTTTGACTTAAGTAATCAGATTTTAAATAGCTTTGTAGGCCTATATTAATTAAAAATAATATTAAATAATTTTAGCTTTATATCTTGTAGGAAGTTATTTTAATTTATATTTATTGTTTAGGGTTAGCAAACCCATTTCATCCATTCCCTTAGACTGTAGTAATTGTAACGTTCAAACACTCCTGGCAATGAAATGGATGAAGTGTGACACTTTTAGTGAAATCTGTCTAATAGTGTTTGAGGACAAATAAACAAACAATGATTTTATATTTGTATAGAGATGTAGTAGAGCCTAGCTTGTACTTTGTAACGAATTAATATGATTATGAAACTAAAATCAGACCATAGTTTCATAATGTGATAAGCATTATCCTCTGTTTAACCTCTTAAACAAAACAAGTAATTTATTGTAGGTACATACTGTTCTATACATTTACATTAGAAGACAGTTCACAAGGGGCACTCGGTGATTTATTTAATCTACTGTGGGTAAGTGTGAAATAATACTGGATTTTAGTTTCACGCTTAGGCGTACAGATAGCGCCTCCGTATCAATTTGCGGAACTGTACTCCTGTACGTACATTCTTCTAATAATTTGAGAATCGGCATTAATAAGTAAGTGTTTTAAATTATTTTAAAATTTGGAGAATAAAGTTCTATATACAAGGTGTCAACAAAGTATCGGAACGGCTGGATTTCCCGCCTTTTAGCAAATATAGGACAATGTTTGATCTCTCATTTTAAAGGAATGTCAAGTTTTTCAATATGGCAGCTTACTTGAAAACATAGGTGTAACCAGGACGACCGTATGGGGGGGGGGGGGCATAACAAGGGGGGGGGGGGGTAAGGAAAAAATTAGGATGCAAAATAACACGTTTTAGGCTTTCCAAAATGACTACAAAATTATATAGGTATGCCGTATGTATACTTTTCTACTTCTTCTAATTGTGATTCAGGCCTATTTTAGAATAATTTAGAATAGCAACCATGACTCAGCCCCCCCCCCCATCTTTTCGTGCGCTGTCTAACCCCATAGGCCAGGAACACACACGTCGTTTTTTTGTCGGCTGCGGAATAGGTACGTCACCGCTCATGAAATTTTAAGTATGTACACAGGGCGGTAAAATTATGTGTCATTAATTCAACTGAAGTGTCTAGTTTATCAATCACAAAGTGTGTTATGCAATATATTATTTCTTTTAATGTTTTATCTATATGAACAGAGAGCAACTGCCGCTTTATTGTTATTTCGTCGCTAAGTGAAAAGGAAGCAAAAAAATATACTTAGTTGGGTTCATCCAATCAATAAATACTAGTAGTTCTGTGAACAGTAAACCTCGCTCGTTGAAATAACAAATGTGGCTTTGAGCTTAGGTTAAAAATAGTGTGCCAGTAAGGAAGTAAGCACACTTAGCCAGTGAAACATTATTTTGCAATTCCCGCGATTCCGGGGTTTCTAGTTCTCGTTTTTTCTTTTCTTGAGCTTTAACTGCTAAAGATTTTATTTTAGGGGCATTGTGTTTTATTTAGGTTAATAATGCGTAAGGTAGCTAAAAATATCGCGTTATTAAGGGAAAACATAGAATTAAATATTTACATACTTAAATAACTAAAACTTAACAATGTATTTACAGTTCCATATCATATTCCAATATTATAAATAATGAAAACAAACGATGTCGTGATAGTGATCTCAACCCATGTACCAACACTTTCCACGCTGTCCAACGGTCATTTTTTGTATGTCCTTTATCGGCGTGAGGTTTCATTTGTTTAATCTCATTTTGAAATTCAAATAAAGCTAAGTCAAATACTTTTATAAAATAATAATTTACAAGTATACAGTTCAATTCTTTGATTTATTCTCTACACTTTCTTATAAATAATATGTAATTTTTGGGCAAAGGATATATTCCTAAATTACTAATCAAAATTGGCCTAGTTTTGTTAGCAGTCTTGTAGTAGGAACATAAAAACTGTTGTTTTCAAAATAAGAAATTTGAAATTGATAAATATTTGTATAGAGTTCTATTTAGAACTAAATTACAAAACGTTTTTACATTTATGAAAAAAATTACAAAAAGTGTTTACTACTTTTTATGTAGCCCTAAAGTTGAACTTTTTCCTTTCGCTACTGAACATGATTGTTTCTTGAGCTAATAACTTAGTTAATTTTACTTTAATAATTTTTTTACTGGCGTATATGAATTCTTTGATCCTTAATCTATAAAAAAAGCTATGGAGCACTTTCAAATTGGTTTAGAATAAACGTATACAAACATGGTTAAAATACAAAAACTTGGACGATTTTTAACAAATTTGAAGTTTACGGCCATTTTGTAAGCTTACCGTTAGAGGTACTGAAAAAATCAAGGATACAATTTTGTTGAAAATCAAATTTTCTACCTGCAAAATGTTATTAGTTTTTAAATTCGACTTACGGTTAAGCCACAAACTGGCTTTGGAAAAAAGCTTACACAGAAAGAAACGGTCCGACCGCCATTTTTATTTAAGGGGTTAAAATGAAAAATGGAAAATACCGTATATATATATACATCGTTCGTCCTACGAATAAGGAACATTCATGCAGAAAATCATCAAAATCGGTCATGGCGTTTGGCCGTAATCGTGAGACGGACAGACAGATACACAGACGAAATGCCGAACGGTCGAGCTAAAACGGAGACCTAGCTTCGATCGGTCAAAAAGAAGAAAAGATTTTGGAGCATTCTACACTGTGTTTTCTAATTTGAGGAACTAGAAGAAACATTTTCATTTATTTAAGAATGTCAGTTTCGTCATTTGTCAACTAAAAACGCGACTAAAATATAGTATTCTACGAAATAATAAAATACTAAAATAAGGAAAGTTGGCATGCATTTGGTCACGTTCGCCACTGTTTCGGCGGAGACGGTGGAAAATCCGTCGATTGTAGTGCATGGCAGCGAGCGGCTGCACAGCTACCATCTGCGGTAAATAAACCGATCGTTTTTTTTTCCGACCAATATGTACGCTCTAATATTCTCCTTCGCGCCACTGTTGATATGATGGCGACGGCAAATAATCCGTGGCGGACGAAAACTCTGTGAGTGTTCCAGGCCATACACTATACTGCATCGTATATACAGTAAAATAAAGTCCAGTGCTCAATTCGACCAAAGATAATGTCAGCAATATATTATTAATAATTTATTGTAGCTTGACATTTGCATAGGTGATGAAAACAAGTTACTCTTAAGAGCGTATTTTAATGTAAGCAAAGTGTGAAATATTTTTTCAATGGGGGGGGGGGGGTTATAAACCCCAAAACCCCCCCTGGTTACGCCAATGCTTGAAAATATATAATGTAAACTTCTATTTCGGAGTGGTTTCGGACAAATCCGTTTTAGTGCAAATTGGACTTAAAATTTTGATTTTTTAAGGCTTTGGAGTAAAACAATAACTCGCTTCGCTCATTAATTCTCGCGGCGAAGCAAATGCAAACGGATTATAGTATACTATGATATTTTGACGGGAATGTCGATCGATTAGGACATAGATTTTTTATTTCTATACAGAAGAGAAATAATTTCAAGTGTAAATATAAGTGTATATAAATATAAGAAGTGTAAATATAATTTTCAAGTTATAAAATATGAAATGTGATTCGTTAAAGTAGTACTTCAAACTGGTAAATTAGGGCTAGTTACCGACAGACATTAAATTTTGTAAGCATTTTAATAAATTCTGCAATATGGTGAAAGTATTTTTTAATAAATCACAATAATATAGACTTTTTCTTGAAAGTAGTAGTGTAATTTCGGGACGTGTGGTTCTTCAACGTAATAAATAAATGTGAATATGTGTGAAAGGATGTTGGGTATGATTGTATATAGACTAAAACGAATTAGTGTGCTTGAGAGTAAAGCCATAATAAATAATGGCATTGTTTGATATTTTTGTTTTCGCTGTGAAATGAAATGAACATTGAGCGGTGACCTACACATTGCTAATTTATAACAGTGATCGAAATAGGCAAGGTCATCCCAGTATTTCGAAAAGTGGCATGCATTGCATTGGCACCATTAATATTTAATAACCAACATTTCGAACAAACGTTGACACTGCCAACTAAAGGAAACAATTTAACGAGTATCATCAGATGTTTGACTTAAAAAACGTTAGTTGAGAGTAATAATTACGTGATTCTAAATTTGCCAAATTGGTTGCAAATAAACGTGTAGGTCCATTGGCGGCCTAACCTAAAGTTTTTGATCCAAATCAGCTGCTTTACTTGTGATATGTAACAAGCGATGTTTTGAATTGAATTATAACACAGTGAGCATTTTTTGTGTGTTTGATTTTACTGTAGTTTGTTAATCTAACCTGAAAGACTTTGGTTGTGAATGGTAATAAACTGATTGTAAATTTGTTAAGTTGTAATGAAAAGGATTGCTGTGGTAATGAATGAAACCAACATGTGCTTCTAAGCTTTTAACCCAAACAGCTGTTTGATCGAAATTTTCTTAATTTTTACGAATTAAATTAAAATTTTTCCAAAATCTTTTCTTATTCTAAATGTGCGTCTGTCTATGGCCCCTTTAAATTGTCTTATTTGTATCTAAAGTGGTTTTCGCTCTACGTTGATTCTATGTCAACCAGTCATTCAGTCAGGGACAAAGGCTCTTATATGTACTGTATAAATAGATACGGATGTGTATTGGTCTGTTCTTTTTGAATTTTCAGATATAAAATAAATGGAAACATTAAACTTTATTTTACAGATGTAGGTCACATTGTGCATCGCCAATAGGAAAGGATAAATCAATATACCATTCCGCTTTCACAAATAGTACATAACGTCTAGCGGATAAAATACAATCCCTACTACAATAGTTTATAGTTTTTCCTTCTTTGCAATTTGGAAATTTCTCTAGATGTCAAAAACTAAAGTGGCTAGAAAGATAAAATTTTGGAGGAAGGTGTTTTTTGCTCAAAAAGTCGCGTGGATATATTTGTGTTTTGAATTATTTAGTAGTTTATCAAATATTTATAATAATATAATCTTTATTTTTCCTTTGGATACAATGAATTGAGCGAATTTACAAAATTAAGATCATTGTACGTTTTCAACTAACTGTTTGTAAAATTGGTCTACGCACGAAGGCGCTGAATAGACCAAGAAATATATTAATAGAATTTGTTTCCTCCTGGAGCCCCCAAGATTGTGGACTGTGCATTGCAAGTTTGTTTCTCGAGTGCCCTCGAATATGGACTGCTTCGCTTCGCTCGTAGAGGACAAACTTGATTTTTATTATACTTTTAAGGCAGGCCTACTTTTATGTGTACTTTTAATATAGTCAACATTTTCTTTGTGTTTACTTAGAATGAAAAAAAAAATATTGTTTGTTGTGAAGAGGTAACATAAAATATTGTTTGTAAATAAACGTGATTTGGTTCACTGTAGGCCTAACATAAAATTATGTTAAGGTTTTTATCCAAATCAGCTGTTTTATTTCAAATATATAAGAACGGATGTTTGAATTGAATTATATACAGTAAGCATTTTTCTTTGATTTTGTGTTTGCTTTTAGTTTGTTAATCGAACCTAAAAATCTGTGGGTTGAGAAGAATAATAAGGTAAATTTGTTAAGTTGGTTGCTATGGTAAACCACCAAATTTTCGCTATTTGTACGCGTTAAAACAAAATGTTTGCAAAATCCTTTCTGAATGTGCGTCTATGATTGCATAAGAATATGGCCTACCTTTAAATTTTCGCGTTTGTATCTTAAGTAGTTTTTGCTCCAAGTTGATTATATATCACTCAGTCTGGACAAAGCCTCTTACATGTAATATATATATATATATATATATCAACTTATTAAGGTGGTCAGGGGGCATTTAGGAGTCCTGTGTGACAAACTAAGTCATCCGCCTTAGTATACTAACCATTAGTTAATTGTTAGTTTCTTAGTTAACCTAAAAAAATATCGAAGTAAATATGCTTTTCCATTCTATATCATTATCATGGATCTACCACAAAACTTTGATCACTTTTATCGCACATCTGTCAAAATCGGTATCATTCGGACAGTAACATGAAATTAATGGATAGCTGTAGATTCCACATGAACTATGGGTTGATATTTATGTGAACAAATATTTGGTGAATTGTAGTAGTAGGAGTAAAATGCAATTTCATTTTTCGTTACTAATCATGCTTTGCGAGTAAATGAATAATTCGATCACGCAGTTCAACAGCTGATGTGAGTCGATTCAATTTTTAAAATTAAGTTTCTATAATTTAGGCTGTCAACCAACTATTTGAGAAGTTGGTCTACTCTGGAGACGATGAATAGCAGAATGCGTCTACGAAATATATTGTTAGAATTAGTTTTCACTTTAGCCTCCAGCAGAGGCTCAGCGTGGCTTTGCGAGTTTGCACCTCTACCTTGCGGTCTTGGATTATGGACTGCTTTGCTTCGCTCGCAGAGTATAGCTCGTTAGTTATAGCATGGCCTTTACGATGCGTTGGCGGGATGGAAGAATATAGGCAAGTGGGGATGCCGTCCGATGAAGGGGAAGGGACAATACGCTTACTATCAAAGTTGTCGCGACAGCTTTGTATTGTATTACTTGCAACATGTAAATACTGTATAGATATGGGACTTTTTATATCTATATATAAATAGAATAAGAGTTTTGTTTGTAGACTGTTGAGAATAGAGTGATTTTTTGTTTATTTACGTTTCATACACCAATGAATCCGAAGCAAGCATTATCTCAATTTTTGTCTGTCTGGTTTCGTTAACGCTCGCGGACCTGTTTCTTGTTCATGATTAACGTTAAAACAACTTATAACGATAGATATAATAAGTATTTTAACAATGAAATAAACACGAGTAACAATAAAAACTACATTTTTATACTATTTACAAGTATTAAGTAAAATAAATAAACTTATAAGTTATTATTTAAAAATAGTACATAAGTAGGCCTACGTTTATTCATGTAATGTATCGGTAGTAGTGTATTACAATTGTGTCTATTAATATTACGCGATAATTTGATATCAGCTGTTCCAATTAATTTAGTGGATATGAAAATCAGCTGACCTCAATAATTTAGTTAGTGCTGTAAACGAAAACTAGGCCTATGTTGTCATTTTTACTGAGAAAAATAGGTTATTTTGAAAATAAATATATTAAGTTTATTATTAATATTTGTTTCCGCCTCTCTTTTCATAAAGTGGTACACATTAGCAACGATCTCACGGGTTTGGCTGTGAATAACTTTTCTACCCCCTAACTTGTTCATGATATGACACTGCCTTCCATTAAACCTAATTATAGGCCTACAAATATAAACAATACAAAATAAACAACGCTAAGTAACAATAATAAACAGCGATAGTTAAATAATAAATAGATTTGTGCACGGACAATAATGTTATTGGAAACCCGTACAATTGCTTCAAGACCGAAGTGTTCCGTTCAAAGCTCGGTAATCGACTGAGCTACTCTGACCCCCCACCACTCGAATTAACTCCGAGTCTACTGCGAGGTCACGGTCCATGCTACAAATTCCGAGCTATACAACTCGGCCGTCGGCCTTTGATCAGAAGATCATTTTACCAATGAAGTTGTCCGAGTGATTTAGGCATTCAACGTGTGTGCCAGGTTTGGACCAATACATACTTAACATGCGGTCGTTATAGTGCGAACACATACACTTTAATGCTACCCGAAAACGTGTTCTGGGGACCATGATCGGTACTCATTACTACTCCCGACCTTAGGTCTCACTATATAAGGGTCACTGCATAGCTCATTTTTCCTATGGAAATTCGCTTATAAATGTGAATATGGTTTTGGGTAAAATGTCAACTTGGTGCAAAGGGATATGATTGATTCTCTTTATTAAAGAGCTAGAAACGTCTAAGAGCTAGGTACTGTATATCGATTCACCTACTTTACCTTCTCTGACTGACCTACTTCAGTCGACTTTAATAATTACCTTCGGGATGTAAGTTTATTTAATAAGTTGGTTTTACCGAGGAAGTAGAAGAAATAAACATAGGCAACACTCAGAAAGTGTTGTACTTACAGTGTTTAAAATTCAGGGACATTTTTCATAGACGTTTTAATCTTTTTTAGCGAATTTCCAAAGGAAAGTGACTCTTATGGTGAGTCCTAAGGTCGTGAATGGTCAATGAGCACCGATCATGGTCCCTAGAACACGTTTGGGTTGTGATTATAGATTGTGTTCGCACTCTTACGGACGCATTAATTGTAAGACCGATTTGGACCAAAATTGGTACACACGTTGGTTTTCTAAGTGGCTCGGACGAGTTCGTTAGCCGAAAAGTGTAACAATGGGAATCAGATTTTTTCAGGAAGTGATTTTTTTAAAATTTTTCGTGCTATAATGAAATTTGTTGGGTTTTATCAAATAATAAATGGTATCAGTTAACTGACACAAACTTTCTCCCAACTTACTGTAGTCAAAATAATATTGTTTTTAATCATTTTATTTTTTACTACTTTTTAGAACAAAACAAAAAAATAATATTCTACCTACGTCAATCGTATAAAAAAATTATCGTCCCAGGCGGGATTCGATCGCGCGACCTTTGAATTACTGGCCGTGCTCGCTACCGTGGTGCTACCCCGTGCGGCCGCTGCCGCGATGCTAGATTTACACACAAACTTTTTTATTTTTAAACATTTCCCCATAATTATAAAACGCCGAAGTTTTGATAAAAGCGGGTGGTGTCATTTTGTTTGGCATCTTAAGCACTATAAATACTGAAAATTTGATCAAAATCGTTAGAGCCGCTTTTGAGAAATTTGCATTTTTGTCGTTTTTTATGGGTTCTTAGGGGTAAATTACCCTTAAAAATTAAAAATTCCAAAAAATGAAAAAAACGCCTGGAGATATTAGGGTTTAGTACCTACATACCAAATTTCAAGAAAATCGGACCAATAGTGTCCTCTCTGGTCGTGTATACATACAGACAGACTGATAGATAGACAGCACTCTAAAAACACTTTTTTGGGTTCAGGGAGCACCAAAACAAAAAATTCCACTAAAAATATTTTTGGGTTCAGGGAGCACCAACACAGATAATTGCACTAAACAAATTTTTGGGGTTCTGGGAACACCAAAACAGATAGTTCAACTGAAAATTCAAATTCGAACATTTTTACGAAAACAATATTTTTTCCATATACGTATAGGGTGGAGAAAGTAATAAAAATATAGGAGATTATTTTGCACAGTTTGTTTTTTACACGACCTTATAGCCCGTCTGGTTCCCCAAAATAGATTTAAAAAAATGCCATAAAAGTACAAGGTTCAAATCATCGCTGAGAATTTTACCGAAGCGAAGCAGTCCATAATCTGAGGCCGCAAGGTAGAGGTGCAAATTAGTAGATCTCGGTTCAGTTGGCCGATCGAATATTATTTTGTAAATTTTTATTGCCCAAACATGATAAATAATTCGACCACGAAACTGAACCGCTGACGTGAGTTCAGAAAATTTCAAAAATTAAGTTTTAGGCCTATGTTTTAAGGTTTCAACCAACAATTTGGGAAATAGGTCTACTCACGACGGCGCTGAATAGCTGCAAAATGGTTCGCCCGCCAACGTCGTACGATGCCTCTTTGTACGAAATATATTATACCTTGTTCACCGAGAGTTTAAAGCGAAGCACCTCCCCCTGCAATATGTATGGGCAGGGCAGACAGGGTCACACGCGGACCTACCTCAGGGACGAACGTGAACGTTAGGGTGGGCTAGTGAAGAGAATGCTTGTTTACTAAGAACTACTGTGAATCATACGCAGAGTCGCCCGTCCCACACGTGATGTTCGTTTTCCTCACTGGCCCAAATCCCTAACGTCAGCCATTGTAAGGTGGTGCTTCACTTTAAACTCTCGGTGAACAAGGTATAGTAGAATTTGTTTGCACCTAAGCCTCCAGCTTCGACTCACGCGCTCCTTCGTTACACTCGCAGTGGAGAAATTCACTTTGCATGTTTGCACCTCAATCTTGTGGCCTCGGGTTGTGACGTTCGCTTCGCTCGCAGCGTAAAAACTCACCAGTCGGCCTCGGATGAGAAGATGCCTTCAAGGTAAAATCCACCATGTGGCTTTGAACCGGGTACTTTTGTGGTATTTTACGTTTTAATCGATTTTGGAGGAACCAAGAGAGCTATAAGGTCACGTAAAAAAAAAAAATGTGCAAAATAACAGCTTGAATTAATATTTTTAGAAATAACTCTAAAAAAATCATTCTCGTAGGAAAAATCTCAAAAAATGGTTACTTCCGGCCAAAAAACGTATTTGCGGTTGTTGGATATTTTTGGCTAACGAACTCGTCCGAGCAACGTAGACAACCATCATGTGTACCAAATTTGGACGAAATCTGACTTAAAATGCGGCCGCTAGACTGCGAACACATATATACATAAATATATACGTATATATTATTTTTAATGACACCCCAAAACGTGTTCTGGGGACCATGATTGGTGCTTATTTGCTACTCCCGACCTTGGGTCTTACCATAAGGGTCACTGCAATAGCTCATTCGCTAATAATAATTATATTACAAAGCTGAAACACGTGAGTTTAGCGAATTTCTAACATTGAGTTTATTATGTTTTACGGTTTTAACCAAATTGGGTTATTGGTCTACTCAATTTGGTGCTTAAAAAACGAAATTCGGATTATATTTCACAACACAATCTATTTTTCCAATTATGTGTTTTACTGATTGCAATCTCAATTACATTATATTTGTACATTCGAAGGTATTTGGTAACTGAGTATTTTATAAAATAGTTGAACTCACTGTAATTTCTAAAAGTAAAAATAAAAACACAGAACACAATTCTCACAGAAACATGTTTATTTTTCAAACTCGTTTCAACGACAAAGTCGTCATCTTCAGTGAGCTATAACTAAATTATAAATAAGGAAGGAAGGTGCTATGCTTTATATTTATACTCTCTCACAGAGTAGGGCGTGGTCTTAATTTACAAAGAACCAATAAAATTGATTTTAAAAGCATTGTACGAGTATCCAAGTCACTATTGATAATAATATTTTTACCTTATTGTTTCCGTCTTGTGACTTCGTCTGCGTTTTTTATAATGATGCGTTTCAAAACCTATGTTTCATCATCAGATAATTTAATAAATAAATCAATAGAGTTGACAATAACAATAGTACAAAGTAACCTACAGGCTTATGTCTAAAAATAAATAATAATGAGTATTAGTGGTTAATTTCTATGATATTCTACGAGTAAGATATTTTATTACAATTACTTATTCGGACATTTGCCATCATTTGTGTGTTAAATAATCAAACACGACGTTTCGGGAATACAAATCAATTCCCGTCTTTCTCTAGCTAGTAAACTAGACGCTTGCCATCAATTGCGTGTGCTTAGTGTATGAATTGTGTCGTGTCTGTGGTTGGTGTGTTTGACTTCTCAGTCTTAGCTCTGAGATCCATCATGTAGATATTTAAGGTTAAAATAATTTGTAGTTTTACTTTGTTCACCCTTACATAGGCCTAGTTGCCTGGGTTTATGTACCGTTAGTTTTAGTCACTTGAGAACGGGAATTGATTTGTATTCCCGAAACGTCGTGTTTGATTATTTAACACACAAATGATGGCAAATGTCCGAATAAGTAATTGTAATAAAATTCAACATCCATCATTAACAAACAATAACTTTAAACAGAGATTAAGATATGCCTAAACTAATGGAATTAATGTTAAAATTCAAAGAAATATTAAATTGTATGAACACAGACAGTGTGGTATTCTATTACAGATCTAAAATAAAATACATTCTAGTGTGAGTTCCCTAGTTTGTGATTATAGTATTTGATGCCCATTTAAAAAAATATATGTACATATTATGTATGTAATAATACAAATCAAAGTAAACAATTTATAATAATAAATAAATAAAAAATAAATTATAAAAATAAAAAACACAATATACTTATTATCTAACATATTTATTACCACTGTAATTATCTAAAACATTATCTACAAAAAACGGGAATTAAAATTAATTTGATCACGGAGCTGAACCGCTGACGTGAGTTGGGCAAATTTCCAAAATAAGGTTTACACGTTTGTGTATGCTTTTAGTTTGTTAACCTAACCTAAAAAATCTGTTGGTTCTGAAGAATAATACCATTCTAAATTTGGTTGCTATGGTAATGAGTGTAAACAAACGTGTGTTGCTAAGCTTTAGATCCGAACAGCTGTTTTATCTGCTTGTCACAGTGCTGGGAGTGAACTTCAAATGTTCACTATTTTTCTCTTTAAAATAAATAATTAGCAAAATCTGGTCTTAGTGTGAGTCTATGACCCCATAATGTAGCTTTAAATTTTCATATGTTTGTATGCTAAGTAGTTTTTGTTCTGCGTTGATTCTATGTCAGTAATAATTCATGAATCCTTTTTGTTTACTTTTTTTTTAGAAGAAACTACTTATGGCGTGTGTCCCCGAACTTTCTGGTCGCCAGGATTTTATCCTAGGATCGAGACACACATATTTCATAATATAAACATGTTTCTACGGTGCTTACTTTTTCGTCTGTGTGTCTGTTTCTGTTTTGTACAAAATAAATGATATCTAGAGAACGGTTCGAACGATTGAGTGTAAACTTGATATGAAGTTGTACCTAATAATGATATTCTTTTGGTAAAATAAGCGATTATATCCAATCATGCGTTAGAAATGGTGACTATTTGAAAATTTCAAACCTAAATTACTCAAAAACGAACATTTGAACAAACAATGTCAGGGCACCTTTTTTACTTTCTCCACCCTATACGTAGTATATGGAGAAAGTATTGTTTTCGTAAAAATGTTCGAATTTGAATTTTCAGTTGAATTATCTGTTTTGGTGCTCCCAGAACCCCAAAAAATTGTTTAGTGCAATTATCTGTGTTGGTGCTCCCTGAACCCAAAAATATTTTTAGTGGAATTTTTTGTTTTGGTGCTCCCTGAACCCAAAAAAGTGTTTTTAGAGTGGTGTCTGTCTGCCAGTCTGTCTGTATGTATACACGACCAGAGAGGACACTATTGGTCCGATTTTCATGAAATTTGGTATGTAGGTACTAAACCCTAATATCTCCAGGCGTTTTTTTCATTTTTTGGAATTTTTAATTTTTAAGGGTAATTTACCCCTAAAAACCCATAAAAAACGACAAAAATGCAAATTTCTCAAAAACGGCTCTAACGATTTTGATCAAATTTTCAGTATTTATAGTGCTTAAGATACCAAACAAAATGACACCACCCGCTTTTATCAAAACTTCGGCGTTTTATAATTATGGGGAAATGTTAAAAAATAAACAAGTTTATGTTGTCAATCTAGCATCGCGGCGACGGCCGCACGGGGTAGCACAACAGTAGCGAGCACGGCCAGTAATTCAAAGGTCGCGTGATCGAATCCCGCCTGGGACAATAATTTTTTTATGCGATTGACGTAGGTAGAATATTATTTTTTTGTTTTGTTCTAAAAAGTAGTAAATAAAATGATTAAAAACAATATTATTTTGACTACAGTAAGTTGGGAGAAAGTTTGTGTCAGTTAACTGATACCGTTTATTGTATTTCTTTTAATTCCCTGTCGGATGGTGTAACTGTCAAAACAATCGGATAAAGGATATTAGTTAAGTTAAAGATAATAACACTGCATGCGTCACCACAATGTTGTTGTGTTTAGTGTGTTGTTATAGGATGCCGGGTTGAACAAACCAATGTACTCATAACTTAACTACTCCTTCATCACGTTGTTTTAACAGTTACACTAACCGTAGCTGTAGAGTAAAAAGGGCTACAGGAAAGATGTCTTGGCGTTTTTTGTTAAAATGTACGGTTTTTGGGTAATTCAGGTTTGAAATTTTCAAACAGTCGCCATTTTGAAACGCATTATTGGATGTAATCGTGTATTTTATTTCAAATAGATCATTGTTAATTTAAACTTTATGTCAAGTTTGAACTCAATCGGTCAAACTCTTCGATAGATAAAATTGTTTAGTGAAAACATACAAAATGGTGGTGAGGGGAAAATAAAGTGTTTCCGGGCACATGCCCAAATTATTTTTTACTTATTATTATGTGCTGAATTATGTCCTAGAATATTGCAGAGTCGTTACGAAACATCCAGTAAATACATAAATATCTTTGTAAAAGTATGCAAAACATCCCAATATGTAGTTACGTAAGTTGCTATTATCTTTAACTTATTATCTTTCATCCGATTGTTTAGATAAATACACCATCCGATAGGGAATTAAAAGAGCTACAAAAAAGATGTCTTGACATTTTTTGAGAAAATGGGCTGTTTTTTTTTAATTCAGGTTCGAAATTGTCAAACAACAGCAATTTTGAAATACATGGTTGGATATAATGATTATTTGCCTTCAAATAGATTATTGGTAGGTATAACTCAAGTTTGAACTCAATCATTCAAACTGTTCTCTAGATATGCGCTATTTTGTAAATAAAACATAGACAGACAGACGAAAAAGGAAGCACCTTAGACCAATGTTTATATTGTGAAATATGTTTTGTCTCGATCCCCGAAACAAATCCACAAAAGGGGACCAGAGAGTTCGGGGATACCCTGTATAATGACAGTTTGGGGATACCCTGTATAATGACCATTTATTCCTTTTAAAACTTCATTATAAGAACAGATTTTAAATATCGTAAAAACTATTTTCCAAATGGCAGTTTAGATTTTAAAGAAATAATTTCACTAACATTAAAAAAGCATATTTATGGTATTGAAACACACGTTTGAAAACAAAAGTGTTCTAAATTACAAATAAGCAGGTAATTAATTACAAATTAAAAATAAAAGTGTTCTGTGAATACGCAGTCCCTTCACTCGTTGCTGTGGCCTCAGACAAGCAAGTTTGCAGTAATGTTTAGACAGTCCTAATTACATGAGAGCAAATATTGAAACAGTTTTGACAAAAGGCTTATGCTTGCAGTGAAATTAAAACTGTATTGTGTAATACAGTGTGTGTAGTAAACTACGTGGTACCAGTGACAGCATAGTGCATATTAATTTTTAGCGATTTCCCATAGGAAAGATTAGCGTTGGTGTTATAAGTTGCTCGGAAGAGTTCATTAGCCAAAAACATGCAACAAACGTAAGCAAGTTTTATGACTGGAAATAAAAATTTGTTGTTACGTATTATAAATAAAACAGCTGATTTGGAGCAAAACCTAAACATAATTTTAAGATAGCCCTCTAATTTAAAAAAAAATCACTGTACGAATTTGGCATTTTTGGTACAAACGTAATGGCTATAATTTTGAAATATAAAGATATCTAATTCATAAAATAACGTTTAGCTTTAAAATGTTCAACCGACGTTATTTCAGCTTTTGAATAGTTTACCTAAATTTATTGGTTAAATTACCTGTGGAACTGATACTCTGGTATATGTGTAAAAAAATTTAGAATATAATCACAATCATCCTATTATAATGGCGTTTTGTAGGATAATATTAGAATCATTTGGGTGAACTGAATAAACAGTGAGAATGTGGATAAAAGTATTTACTTAACTTTCAACAAAATTAAAAAAATGTGGTTTTTGCTGCTGTTGCTTCTACAGTGACCTGGTTTTAACAGGTTTGGTACATTGATGAAACTTTTTTTTTAATTTGTGGAAAAAAAGACATTTAAACAATTTATATGAGTGTATACATTTACTCTAGATAGATATATTCTAATCAGTTTTTTACTTTGTTAAAACAACTTATTACAGATATATGTAACATTATTTAAATTTAAAAATTTAATGTCAGTTTTGTTTGGAGAGGATATTTTATATATTTGAATAAACCATCTAGGGGCATTGGAACATATGTAACTGCTGTTTTTTCCATATACCAGATGCCTTATTCAGGGGCACACCCAGGAATGGTCCAGGAGGGCTCAAAAATAGTTTAAAAATTAGAGCGAGTCACATCGGTGGTTGGAGGTATGTAATAGCTCCATCAGAGCAGAGGATCAGAAAATTGTGTATGTACTACACTGTTAAAACGCATTTTCACTTTTCGCGAATGTATGAATTACGACCCCTTGCCATATTACAGCGAATACGCGAAGATTCCGCACAGCGAGAAATCCGCATAACTTTAATTTAGCGAAAATACCGCACAGCCCACCAGGTTAATGTTTAACGATGGTGAGACAAGGGTTAACCCTTGAGGAAACAAAATTTGGCAACCGAAAAATGCGCACAACACCTAGAACCCTAGCCTCGGCAATTCTTGAAACATACGGTATATTATTAACTAGCTGACACGTACGGCGTTGCCCGTGGTGGTTAGTATTTTCAGTCTTTTTAACGTAATTGTAATCTTTTGAAGTGTTCAGTTAGTGAGTGGTATTTGGCTTTTATATATATAGATCTTAAATAATAAAAGCACTATTGTCATAATAATAAAAGATCTGAAATTATGATTTTAGTAACTTTGATCCCCCCAAACCCCTCCTAAAATTTCGAAATTTTTCATACCCTTTCTTAGAGAGCGCCTAAGGCCCTAGCTAGAGGAAGCTACATACCAAATTTCATTCCAATTCGTTCGGGCGTAATTTGAGGATGATCAAAAACGCATTGAAAACGCAAGGAAAAATGCAAAAAAGCCTATTTCTGGCGTAATTTTGGAAGAATCTCAAATATTTTTTAACAGACTACTTTTAGGCCTTAAACGAACCTACGTACAAAATTTCAACATTTTCTGCCAATTAGTTCTAGAAAAAGCTGAGAAAACGCAAACAATCGCTAGAAAAACGCGAATATTGGGCGTATCTTTGGGATGTTTTCAAAATCCGTTCTTATTGCGCGTCTAAAGGTCCAACTGAACATGCATGCCAAATTTGAACTCATTTGGTTCAGTAGATTTTTAGTTCTGCTGATGAATGAATCAGTACCATTTCGCTTTTATATAGATAGATTTAATGTTAGGAAGATATCAAATTGGGTTAGATAAAGCTATAATTTCCCCGTTACAATCCAATAATGTACACGATCCGTCAAAACAATTGGCTAATTACATTGCATCCGTTTATTCCCATCACAATTAAAATTTCCTGAATACGAATGTGTGTTTTTTCATAAACCTCTTTCGCCTCAGTTCATCAGTTTTTAAATTTTAATTTAATAATTTTAAATCTCAATGTCAAAAAATGGCAGGACTCGATCAGGTTCGAGTTAGAAATATGATGGGAAATCCACAAATAATCACAGAAAGTATTAAGCAATTAATTATTTGATTTTTCATTTCTGATTTTCTTTTCCCTTATCCTTACTCCTAACCAGTGGCGTAGCTACCCCACTTAGGGTCCGGGGCGGATTTATTTTTGAGGCCCCCCTCCCACCAACAAACCATAAGACTATTTTTAACTTCTTTTTCTTTGGCTTCGCTTTTTGCCTTTCTGATCTTCTCCATGGGTTAGCGATATATACAAAGAAAGAGGGAAATAATATACAGAATAAGAGAGCGAACTCACAGTATTCGGGGGACTTTTTTAGAAGAGGACCGCCATGAATGTTGAATGCAAGTAAACATACTGTGACTAAAGACTATAAGCATTGACTACATATCAATTGACTATAAGTTAAAATTTCAGGCAATTTTTGTATGCTTGATTTTATATTATATAAAACAACTTAATTGATTTCACTAACTTATTTCCCTTACTGTGTATGTTTACAAAAGTACAATTAAGTAATATGTGTTATTTTACTTGAATATATTTTATATACACTAGTTCACAGTTTCGTTAGTTTTTGTTACCCTGACTCTATATAAAATGTTTTAAGAGTGACGGTCCTCTTCTATAAAAGACCCCAGTTCAGTTATTTAGTAAATACAAACAGACATTAGTAGAATAATACCAACTTAACTAATCAACATACAAATGTAATATATGTATGATTACAAAGTGATGCAATTAAAATAAACGGTATCAGTTAACTGACACAAACTTTCTCCCAACTTACTGTAGTCAAAATAATATTGTTTTTAATCATTTTATTTACTACTTTTTAGAACAAAACAAAAAAATAATATTCTACCTACGTCAATCGTATAAAAAAATTATTGTCCCAGGCGGAATTCGATCGCGCGACCTTTGAATTACTGGCCGTGCTCGCTACCGTGGTGCTACCCCGTGCGACCGCTGCCGAGATGCTAGATTGACAACACAAACTTGTTTATTTTTAAACATTTCCCCATAATTATAAAACGCCGAAGTTTTGATAAAAGCGGGTGGTGTCATTTTGTTTGGCATTTAAGCACTATAAATACTGAAAATTTGATCAAAATCGTTAGAGCCGTTTTTGAGAAATTTGCATTTTTGTCGTTTTTTATGGGTTTTTAGGGGTAAATTACCCTTAAAAATTAAAAATTCAAAAAAATGAAAAAAACGCCTGGAGATATTAGGGTTTAGTACCTACATACAAAATTTCATGAAAATCGGACCAATAGTGTCCTCTCTGGTCGTGTATACATACTGACAGACTGACAGACAGACACCACTCTAAAAACACTTTTTTTGGGTTCAGGGAGCACCAAAACAAAAAATTCCACTAAAAATATTTTTGGGTTCAGGGAGTACCAACACAGATAATTGCACTAAACAATTTTTTGGGGTTCTGGGAGCACCAAAACAGATAATTCAACTGAAAATTCAAATTCGAACATTTTTACAAAAACAATACTTTCTCCATATACTACGTATAGGGTGGAGAAAGTAAAAATGTATGTTTAAATATTACAAAATAAGAAAATTAAGAAATTGAAATTTTATAGTAAATTACCAAAACGCTGGGTTCTATTAAATCAGAATATGTAATAATCACATTTAATTTTAAAATAGTATTTTCTTGCTTTTACATCAGAAAAATTGACCAATTGTCTCATAAAAATAGATTTTCAAAGCCAAATTGTTTTCAATGGCTACCAATACTAGTCCATTTAGTCAGAGTTGGCTCATTGTTTTTTGAGCGCAAATAGTTTTTAATAATTAATTCTAAGTTTTCTAACTTCTTTCTCAAGTTGAAACCGAAATGCAAATAGTTAAAAACAGCAAATGTTGATGAATAAACAGGTGTACACAACCACTGAAATACTACCGCACTGTACCACTGCTTGAACTTTAATTTTAATCTGCTCCCTCCACAACCAATCCCCCTGCACGTCATAAGAAAATATGTTTTCTCTACTAGGCATTTTGTTACTTTTGCTGCACTTGGAATTTGTTTATTTACTTTGAGCTTGACCCTTGCATAAAGTGTGCATTTAAAAATCTTATTTTATTTGTTGGAATTTGTAAATATTTTTCTAGAGTAAAGTTTTAATTTTTATTTTAGGATGGGGCCCTTGGTAAGTGATGCCCGGGGAGGACAGCCCCCCCCCCATTGGGAATGCCACTGCTTGCTTGTAACTGACTCCAGAAATTAAAATTTTTCCACACGTAGTTTTAAATTCCTTCAAGGAATATTCATGTAATATTTGAAGAAAATGGAATAAAGCATTTGGCCGTGACTGAGAAATAAATGATTTTTGGACGAAACGCAAACGGTCGATATAAAAATTGTAATAGGCCTTCGCCTAAGTCTAAGAGTTCAAGTGTCTTTTTACTACTTTTCTGCTTTAGCTTGTAACTAATTTGTATAAAGTAATTTATAACTAATTGGAAAATAAAAGATTCTGTACCTATTAACTAAATTTTATTTGGTTCATAGTGTTTTTAATGTGTTTCTTTCTTTCTGTCGATTAAGAACTTTTTGCAGGTTATAATTTATGTTGAATTATTGTTTAGATTATTTAAAAAAATTATTTATTTATTCATGGGATCGAATCATGAATTCTTATATTTATTAGAACTGAAACCTCAGACGCTAACCATTCAGCTACCGTTCACTTGGTGTGCTATGAGCAATTTGAGTAATATACGCTGTCATTCACTTTCAAAGTGTATAATAATATTAAACAAAATAACATTTTACATAATTTTTCTTGACTTCCTGCCTGAACCTTTATGTCAAATTTTAGTAACAAAGAGACGAACGAAATGCCAAACGGTAGGTTTGAAACAGGACCTCGCTTACGCTAAAAAATGAATACCATGTAGTCGGCCGCTATAATCGGGTGTCATCAAATGTATATAAAACGACATGGTTTAGAATTATAACAACAATTTTAGTATTTTTGAGGCGTAGCCACATTGCAAATAGATCCGAACCATAAAATTGAGTAATTACAGGAAGTCTAGAAGCTTACGATGGACAAAGTGTGACCAATTGATTGAAGACTTTAAACACAAACAGTTTAATTGCAAATCAAATTGCATCCAATGTTTGGTGTCTACAGCCCAGTCGGTATAGGTTACAACTACCAGTAATTTGCAATATGGCTGATTTTTTTTTATAAGTACATTAAAGTATGTAGATTAACATAAAAAAAGTTTACCAGTCTATCGATTTCCCAAAGTCGAAAAAAATCGATTATCATTTTTTTTCGATTATCCTTAATATTTCGAGCTGGGATGAAGATAGAGGAAAATAAAAATACCACAGTGTAGGAGAGGTATTTTTCAACAAAAAAGGTCGTATGTATTTATTTCGTCCGAGCAATGGTTTGTCTGGAAAAAATTCGATAATGCAGGTACGTATTTTGCAGCAGGGGAAATCACTAAAAGGGGACATCTTATTCATATATGAAGCGTTTTCTCATTCTAAATTGGCCGAATTTTAATATATCGAATTGAAACTTGACATAGGAGTTAAAATGTATATTTTAAACATTTATGCTGAGTCTCAGCTTGTTATATTGAAACTGACCCGATCTAGGAGTCGATTTAGATTATCGATTTTAGGAGTACCGGACTCACGAACTAATTTCAATCTATTATGGTTTCGTCAATTTTTAGAATATCAACATCAAATTTGTTTTATAAGTTGAGTACACCAGTATAAATATTCTTAGTAAGTATGAACGATTTATTTCATGTTATTTTTAAAAACGAGGCGTTTGAAAATGGTCTTCTGTTTTACCTATCTCGTTTTAACTATAACACCTTTGGATTCAACGACTCTATTTTCGACATTTTTGAACATATCGATTTAAAAATTGGTACAGAAGTTAAAAACACAATTGTTTGTTGCTATAATTATTTTAAAAACTATATTTAAAAAATTGACTAATCTGCAGCCGATTAACTCAAGCGTTTTGATGAAAAATCTAAAAAGGTCTAAAATTATACTTTTTTAAGTTACATGTGCTTTGAAAAGTAAATAATAAAAAAGGTTTATACTCCTTGATCTAGTTTGAATCTATATATTTAACTTGTAAAAAAACTTTCAGGTTGATATTTTGAAAATTTTCTAAACTGGAGCTGTTTAAAATGAATTGGTGGGTCCGGTACTCCTAAAGTCGAGAAACCCATTAATAAGTCAAGCGTCTCTAGGTCGGGAAATTTTCAAGATAACAAGCTGAGACTCAGCATAAATGTTTAAAATATATATTTTAACTCCTTTGTCAAGTTTCAATTCGATATATTAAAATTCGGCCGATTTAGAATGAGAAAACGCTTCATATATGAATAAGATGTCCCCTTTTAGCGATTTCCCCTGCTGCGAAATACATACCTGCATTATCGAATTTTTTCGAGACAAACCATTGCTCGGACGAAATAAATACATATGATCTTTTTTGTTGAAAAATACCTCCCCTATACGGTGGTATTTTTTGTTTTCCTCTATCTTCATCTAAGCTCGAAATATTAAGGATAATCGAAAAAAAATGATAATCGATTTTTTTTTGACTTTGGGAAATCGATAGACTGGTAATTTTTTTTTATGTTAATCTACATACTTTAATGTACTTACAAAAAAAATTCAGCCGTATTGCAAATTACTGGAACTTTTGGTCTAAATTTACCTCTACCAACTGGCCTATCTAGTTCGTCGGCCTTATTGTGATTTTTGTTTAAAAATTGAAACCTTGAGAGGTTATTAAGAATTTGAGTTTAAATTTGGCCTACGGACTTTTAAGCTACGTTTTACCAGGACGTTTGCTTGTTTCTTATTAGGTCACGTTAGTCCTGTGTTCTGTGAAATAAGTATTTAACATGATTTGATCTGTACCATAAATTACCAATTTTGACAATTAAATTTTCATTACGTCATTGGTGACGTTGGGTTTATTACTATAAATAATCAACACTAACAAATAAAAACAATTACAACAAAAACACATTTTATTATAATTATTCATTAATACAAGATCAACATTAAACATAATACATTAGTATGTATAGTATTTTAAGAAAGATACAAAATTTTTAAACACAATTTTTAATAACGCTAAAAAGATAAATTACATCACAGTTATCACTAACCAGAAATAGTAAAGAAATGTTTTTTTACTGTCTACGTTTTTATTTTAACCTAAAAAAGCTGTTGGTTGTGAAGAATAACTAAAAACTGATTTAAAATTTTCCAAGTTAGTTTATGTGATAACGAACGTAACTGCAATCAATTCGGTTCAGCCCTCTAACATTTGTGTTATATTCGGAAATATTCATTCACCGGTCTTTCCTGTGAGACAAAGATTTTACTCACATCCCTATCGTAGCTAAATGTCCCCCAATCTCATTTGATACTTTCGGAAATAGAATAAAAATGTTTTCAATTTACTTTATAGGTACTAACAAAACTGATAATGTGCTGGAATATTACTTTACACAGAAAAGAACGGAAACAAAGTTATAGCAAAATGCATGTAAAGTTATAAAACTAAAACTATAAAATGTAGTAGTTTAACGGAACTGTGTAAGTACCTTGTATGTGAAGGGTACAGTGTTGGGTGTTAGTAAGGTATGGTAATGGGATAGTGTTTCACTTACTGCAGTTATTTGTGTATCAAGGCTGCAAAGCTGAGTTTGTCGCACGAAATAAACATTTGACAGCGTTATAGTTTATTGAGGCTGACTACACCCGTAATACACACACCGCTTTTCCTACAGCTACATTTTCAAATTTGTGTTTTAGTTTTTAAAAAGATCCGTTTTATGAAACAAAACGTGTTAACATTACAGTCCAGTTCACAAACGTTCTGTATAATATTCCAGGTAGTATTGTAGTTCACATGTGTGCCACCGAGAGCAGCACACATCTAAGCAAACAATCAAAATCTTCAAAACATAGCCTACACCAGCTGTTTACTTTGCACGCCATGCGGTAAAAGTAAAACAAAGAGGTAAATTTTTTTGACGCTGAACTCATGTAGTTTAGTTTACGAACAGCTGTGAGTGTGCAAAAACGCACTTTGTTAAGTAGCTGTAGGAAAAATAATTATAAGTTCGAGCTCTCATTTCAAAGCTCTTAACTTCAGCTATCTATAGAATTTTATTTGGCTTATAAAGTTTGTTAAAAGTTGATTAAACGTGATTCTCTCAACTTCTTTAAATGAACACTTAGGCCTATATTGTTTTTACATCTATCTATGTATATAAGAGTTTTTGTCCTGTCTGAATGGCTGACTGACAAAGAATCAACGTGGAGAAAAACTATTTAAGATATAAATACGAAAAATTAAAGATATATTCTTATACGGTCACTGATGGACACTAAGAAAGGATTTTTATTTTAAAGCGTAGAAATAATGAAAATTCGGGTTTTCACTCCCAGCCCTTCTTTTTTTTAATTATTATTTTCCATCAATATACCCAGCCTGGGACCGTTAACCACTACTTCAGGCTAGGCCACTTGGTCTACTACTTTCCTGGGGGAGGGGAAAGCCATCATGAACAACCTGTATTCCCTACTGTACTAGTGCCAGACTCCTACCGCCTAAATAACCTCCCTTTCTCACAGTTATTGCTATTATGTCAATTATGGTGTATATACATCGCCTCAGTGGTCTTTTGTGACAGTACACATCTTACAAACTTGGCAATCGCCCTCCAATCGTCTTCACTCCCAGCCCTACAGCAGATAAAACAGCTGCTTGGATCAAAAGTATAGCAAACCATGTTTGCCTTCATTCATTACCATAACAACCAACTTAGAGAATTTAGAATAAGATTATTATTCGTCCCAACCAATAAATTGTGTAGATTAGATTAACAGACTAATATAAAACTTTTTAAAATAGATTAAAAAACTAAAAGCAAACGCAAACAAAAATAAACGGTACCAGGAACTGGCACATACTTTCTCACAAATACATTTAAATTACTAAACAGATTCACTGTGACTTGTAGGGTGGGGTAGGAGAGTTTTTTTATTAAAGTTGGAGATTAACTAATAAATATTATTATTATTATTATTATTATCTAGAGAGAAAACTATTCGATCGATTTCGAAAAAATTTGCACCAAACACGTCAATTAGGTCTTCATAGATGCACGTAAAATGGTTTTGAAATTTTTTTAAACAACCCGCTTTATGGCCAAAAAACCCCCAAAAACAGTTATTATTATTATTAGCTAAACGAGAATTTTTAGAAAGATGCGGGTTTCTGTATATGGTAGGGCACATTAAAGGCTACAAATAAACCAAATTTTATCAAAATCGTTAGAGCCGTTTTTTAATAAAAAAAATAATAACTGATTTTTTGGGGGTTTTTGGCCAAAAAGGGGGTTGTTTTTCAAAATTGTTCAATTCGTGCATCTATACAGGCGTACTGGACATGTCTGGTGCAAATTTGGTTGAAATCGATAAAATAGTTTTCTCTCTAGCTTTGTATACTTTTATTAAAGTAGGCGATTAACTAATAAATATTATTATTATTAGCTAGAGAGAAAACTATTGGATCGATTTCGAACAAATTTGCACCAAACACGTCAATTAGGTCTTTATAGATGCACGTAAATAGGTTTTGAAAATTTTTGAAAAACAACCCCCTTTATGGCCAAAAAACCCCCAAAAATCAGTTATTATTATTATTATTAGCTAAACGAGAATTTTTAGAAAGATGCGGGTTTTTGTGTATGGTAGGGCACATTAAAGGCTACAAATAAGCCAAATTTTATCAAAATCGTTAGAGCCGTTTTTTTATAAAAAAATAATAACTGATTTTTTGGGGGTTTTTTGGCCAAAAAGGGGGTTGTTTTTCAAAATTGTTCAAAACCCTTTTTCGTGCATCTATACAGGCGTACTGGACATGTCTGATGCAAATTTGGTTGAAATCGATCGAATAGTTTTCTCTCTAACTCTGTCTACATACAGACATACATACATACAGACATACATACATACAGACATACATTCATACAGACATACATACAGACATACAGACAGACATTTTGTAAAAACCACTTTTTTGGACTCAGGGGGTCCCAAAACGGATATTTCCACAAAAATCTCAACATC
>JAGFPH010002446.1:0-16847 GCA_018207615.1 Philaenus spumarius | reverse complement strand
GATGTTGAGATTTTTGTGGAAATATCCGTTTTGGGACCCCCTGAGTCAAAAAAAGTGGTTTTTACAAAATGTCTGTCTGTATGTCTGTATGTATGTCTGTATGTATGTCTGTATGTCTGTATGTATACAAAGCTAGAGCGAAAACTATTCGATCGATTTCAAACAAATTTACACCGGACATGTCAAATAGGCCTGTATAGATGCACGAAAAACGGTTTTGAATTTTTTTTAAAAAACAACCCCCTTTTTCGCAAAAAACCCCAAAAAACAGTTATTATTTTTTGTATAAAAAACCGCTTTAACGATTTTGATAAAATTTGGATTATTTGTAGCCTTTAATGTACAATACCATATGCAAAACACAGCATCTTTCTAAAAATTCTTGTTTAGCTAATAATAATAATAACTGATTTTTGGGGTTTTTTTGTTGAAATGGCGAAAACTATTCGATTGATTTCAAACAAATTTGCACCAGACATGTCAAGTAGTCCTGTATAGAAGCATGAATAACGGGTTTTAAAAAAATTGAAAAACAACACCTTTTTTGGCCAAAAAAACCCCCAAAATACAGTTATAATTTTTTTATAAAAAACCGCTCTAACGATTTTGATAAAATTTGGCTTATATGTAGCCTTTAATGTACAATACCATATGCAAAAACGGCATCTTTCTAAAAATTGTCGTTTAGCTAATAATAATAATACTTATTATTTACTCTCCTATTTTAATTTACTATCCCATCTCCTACTCACAATTATCTCCTACTATCCATCTCTTTAATACAATTATGAAGTCACAGTTGAGGTTACATACGGGGGTTGGAGAATATGTTTGTGAGAAAGTATGTGCCAGTTTCTGGTACCGTTTATTAGCTTTGATTTTATAATTAACTAATTCTACACCTTCATTAGAATAACATTAAAGGTATGGAGAAAGTACATATTTTTGTACAAAAAACAATCTAATAATAAACGGCAATTGCAATATTAAAATTATGTGTGTATGTTGCCGTTAAGGCTGGTAAAAGAATTGAAGAAAAGGCGTGATGAACTTCGTTCCTGACGGGGTTCCCACCGCACACATTTACTTTTTTGTATATAACACTGGTTTATCCGTCAATGTTAGCTATTGCTTGATTTTAGTATATTATATATATACGCTGATTAAATTAACAAACATGATCCAAAGAGTGTATTGAAAAGTTAATTGTGAAGTGACTTGTGGTTAAAATAAGATCCTTATGATCAGGGGAGATGGTCGTATTAAACATATGGACGTTTAATGTTTTTTTTTTATTTTATATGGGTAGCTATCCCATTTTAGTTATTATTTAATTAATTATAAGTGTAGTTATCTGGTTTCATTACTTACTAGGGGAGACCCCTGCGTGCTCCGCACACCATCCCCCCCACCCCCACCCCACCCCGTCTCTCTGTTGGAACCCGGTGTGCGTCGTTGGAACCCGTTGTTTAGTCAGCAAGGCTCAGGTCTACACTTTAATAAAAATCTAACCTAAAAATTACAAATATTAATAATTGATTTAAAATTTGAAATAAACTGCTGATGAAAATATTAGAGACTACAGCTGATTACTCAATCAACAATAAACATTATTTATTCATTTTGGTTCAGTCTAGGCCTAACTTAAAATATATAGATAGTTGTTGCCCGTCGATACTCGGCGGATACAGCTCCATTCGTGGTGAGTGGAGCGCTAGGCAGATGGTGCGAAACATGTATAAAATATACTTTTTAAAATGCTATTTGATTCCAATTATTTTTCTTGTAGCAAAGTTGAAAAAGAAAAAAATGGATTCGACAATCAGTGAATTTAAGTAATATTTTATACACATAATCTAATTTTTTGGGATATGAATACAGATAGGAAAGAAAGGAGAAAACCCCATTACCTTGCATAAATAATGCAACTGCCAACTACCATGAAAAATATTGCAATTTAAAACTGTAGGCCTATTTGTAAAATGTTGTATTTATGTAGGCCTTAATTATATATCAAGATAAAGATACAATGTGATCTTTTAATTGGTTTTTATTTTATATTTATTATTAAATGATTTAGAAATTATTAATATTATAATAAATAATAAAGAAATTAATACTAGAATATATTTATATGTTATACGAAGATGTAGGCCTACGTATGTTTCCAAAGTTAAACGAATGCGTATCTTCTTTAAATTTGTATAAATGAATAAATTCATTGTTGATAAAAGGTTGTATTTATATTCACTTTACAACCTCTCAAGCAAATCTTATAACGTATTATAATAGCTTACCTTAATTTTATAACTCATATTTAAAAAAAATCAACTTCAGAAGAATTACATTATTGATGAATTGTAATTGTTAACATAACCCCAATACAATCTACGCTAGGTTTTGTACAGATGATGGGTGAATTCAGCTGTTATATTATATGAGCGTTTGCTCTACTTCTGTTGTTAGACAAAATACCTAGTTTCTTTACAATCAGCTGATTGAAGAAATTTAAAATAAAATCATTGTAAAGGTTTGGAAATGTAGATTTTTTTAATTTAAGAAATTAAGATGACGTAAAAGTAAATAAAACCTGTTAATATAGAAAAGTTTTGCTTTTATTTGGTATAAACTGAATGTAAATCTGTCCAATGAAAGTCTCAGACTAACTGTCCAAAGGATTGGAAAAGTAGATTTTTCTCCCATGTTAAATCTCCATAAGAAATTTATATTTTTCATTTTTGACCCATTTAACGTAAATATTTTCAAAATACAAATAAAACCTGCTAATATAGGACTGAAAACCTTTGTTTTGGTAAAACCCGCATGTAAATTGGCCCAGTAGAAGTCTGAGACGAACTGTCCAAATGTTTTTTTCCTTACGGCTTTAAATATATAGATACTTAAGTAATCGAATTGCAAGTTTGTTTTTATATCACTTAAGAATAATATAACTCAAATTTAGCTTCATAACTTGTAGGAAGTCAGTGCAATTTATTTTTATTGTATACTGGTAGCTACCCCATTTTAATCTATTTCTTTGTAGTGAAAATATTCTCTAAACAATCCTGTTACTAATAAATTTGTTGAGTTGTTTTTGAGTATAAAGAAAAAGTAAGTGTACTAATGTTTTTTTAATTTTAACGGTAGTTATCTTGTGTAATCTCCTTGACTTAAGTAATCGAGTTGCGAATGGTTGTTTATATCAATTTTAGTTTTATAGCTTGTAGGAATCTAGTGCAATTTATTTGTATTGTGTGGCTACGCCATTTCTACCCCTTGGAATGCAATAATTGTAATATCCAAACACTCCTGAAGTCGAAATTGATAAACTTTTAATTATTTAGAGAAATCGGACGAACAGTTTTTAAGTACCACACAGGGGACAATAAATCAAAGAAATAATTCGACCAAGCAGCTGAACCGCTGACATTTGTTGAGCGAATTTAAAAAATTAAGTTTATACGTTTTAGGATTTCAACCAACTATTTGGGGAATTGGTCTACTCATTAAGGTGCTAAATAGCTGTCTATGTGTACGAAATATATTAGTAAAATTTGTTTGCACCTAAGCCTCCAGCTTTGACTCGCACCTTAGTTCCACTCGCAGCAGAAAAACTGGATTTCAAGTTTGCCCCTGGACCTTGCGACGTCAGGTTATGGACTGCTTCTATTCCCCTACGTGATTTTGAACCGTGTACTTTTATGGTATTTTACGGTATTTTATGGTTTTAAATGATTTTGGGGAACCAAACGAGCTATACGGTCGTGTAAAATAACAAAATGTGCAGAATAATATTCTAGATTTATTTCTTTAGATAAAATCCTAAAATTTCCATTCTAGTACGAAAAATCTTAAAAATAGTTACGTCCGGTCAAAAGACGTGCGGTTGTTACGGTTTTTTGGCTAACGAACTCGTCCGAGCGACATAGACAACCAACGTGTGTACTAAATTTATACAAAATCGGACTTGAAATGCGGCCGTTAGAGTGCGAACACATATATACATTTTAGTATTACCCAAAACATGTTCAGGGGACATTTACCGCTCGGTGCGTATTTACTACTCCACACCATAGGTCTCACCATATGGGTCACTGCAATACCTAATCTTTCCTATGGAAATTCGATAATAAAGAAACAAACTAACATTCATTTTTACTTTCTCCCCCTATACCATAGTATATGGAGAAAGTATTGTATTCGTCAAAATTTTCGAGTTTGAGTTTTTGGTGGAAATATCCGTTTTGGGTCCCCCTGAACCTAAAAAAGTGGTTTTCGGAGTGATGTCTGTGTGTGTGTCTGTATGTGTGTCTGTGTGTCTGTGTGTCTGTGTGTCTGTGTGTCTGTGTGGATGTTATCAGACCTAGAGCCTAAACCAGTCGTCCGATTTTGATGAAATTTGGTATGGAGGTACTAATCCACGGTATCTCCAGGCGTTTTTTTTCATTTTTGTGAATTTTTTATTTTTAAGGGTAATTTTCCCATAAAAACCCTTAAAATAACGGAAAAATCAACTTTTCTCAAAAACGGCTCTAACGATTTTGATTAAACTTTTATAGTTTATTAGAGACCTAAAGTACTATAAACTGTAAAATTTTAATCAAAATCGTTCGAGCCGTTTTTGAGAAAAGTTGGTTTTTCCGTTATTTTAAGGGTTTCTATGGGAAAATTACTCTTAAAAATAAAAAATTAAGTTCCTATAATGAGGGAGAAAGTATGTGTCAGTTTCCTGATACCGTTTATTATATATAGAGATTTAAACACACAAATTAATTATACAGGCATAAAAAATTTACCAAGTTTTACTAAAAAATAATAAAAATTTAAAAAAATAATAAAAAAAAACGGATTGCAGCCTAGAAAGCTTACAAAATAAATAAATACAAACAGTTATTATAAAAATTATTTACGAAATAAAATTTTTGATTGTAGCGAACGAATGCGCTAGTCGATTTTTACTTTCTCCCCCTATACCATAGTATACGGAGAAAGTATTGCATTCGTCAACATTTTCGAGTTTGAGTTTTTGGTGGAAATATCCGTTTTGGGTCCCCCTGAACCTAAAAAAGTGGTTTTCGGAGTGATGTCTGTGTGTGTATCTGTATGTGTGTCTGTGTGTCTGTGTGGATGTTATCAGACCTAGAGCCTAAACCAGTCGTCCGATTTTGATGAAATTTGGTATGGAGGTACTAATTCACGGTATCTCCAGGAGATTTTTTCATTTTTGTGAATTTTGATTTTTAAGGTTAATTTTCCCATAAAAACCCTTAAAATAACGGAAAAATCAATTTTTCTAAAAAACGGCTCTAGCGATTTTGATTAAACTTTTATAGTTTATTAGGGACCTAAAGTACTATAAACTGTAAAGTTTTAATCAAAATCGTTCGAGCCGTTTTTGAGAAAAGTTGGTTTTTCCGTTATTATATGGATTTTTATGGGAAAACAACTTTAATACAAAATCACCTCTCCTACCTCACCCTACAAGTCACCGTGAATCTGTTTATTAATTTAAATATGTTTGTGAGAAAGTATGTGCCAGTTCCTGGTACCGTTTTTTATTTTATTGTCACACAAATTAATGGTCTTTATAAACGTCTGTAATTTGATGTATGACAAGCCACATGTTTCTGTTAGAGGGTAGTAGGAGTGGATGGAGGTTTGGGATTTTGTAAGCAGGTCTTCTAAAGTCAACTGTCCCGGGATCAGATTTTGCATATATCTTTCGTATTTTAAATAGATGTGGTAAGTTTTGAACAATCGCCCTTATAATATTATTTGAGTGGAAAGAGGTCTGTTATGCTGTTTTAATTAAAAGTAAAAATAGGAATAGTGGAAATGCATTATTTTAAAGTAAATGTCAGACAAAAGACGGACTTACCGAGGTTTTATCTGTTCAAAGCCGACCTTTGACAAAGTTGTTCTTTGTAAATCCGATTAAATATATATAATCTCTTTGTCTGAAGAGCCGAGTTTCGTTTGAATACAAAAAGAAGGGAAACCACTCACGGACAAACGTGTTTTTTTAGAAATGATAAAACCGAGTATTCTAATGTTTCGCGTAAAATTTTAATCCCAAATTGTTTAAAATTCTGTTTTTTATAGGTTGGCTATTACTATTTTATAATAATTATATAAACAAGATAGCATTCGCTGGGCTGCTGACAAAAGTGTAAACCGTCATATAAATAGTTGGTTATATTGGTTTAATCTGAAAATTTAACATTATTTTTATTTATTCCCATTTAAAATTGAAATCTAAAAAACAAAAAGTATCAAACATGATTATTTACAGTCAAGTAATAATTTAAAAAAACATAATTTTATATTAGGCCTATACTGAACCAACACATGTTCCTTTAATGAATTTACATACGGTACATTACTATAGCACCAAGTTAGCAAATTTGGAATTTTAAAATAAAAGATAAAACACTATGTCCATGTTAGAGGTATCACTAAGTACACTAATTTAACACAACTTGTCCATTTCAGGGGTATTAAGTAAACTATTTTAAAACGCCTTACAAAATGAGGAAGCGAATTACAATTTCATCGGTAACGTGACGTGACTAAACCCATTCAGCTGTTGAGTTTAAGCCTTTGAATTTACCACTGCCTATTTTATTTCGTTGATGTCTTCTTCTTTTACGATCAGCTTCTGATTATACTTCTGATTTATATTACTACGTGTTTAAACCAGTGATTTTCTCGTTCATATAATATACCTTAGTCCGTACAGTTATCGATTTCCAACATGTTAAATGTATAGAGCCTGTAATGAAATATTTTCTTCAAAGACCTGAACAAATTTTTGTAAAACAAAACTAAAGATCGTAGATTTTAATAATATGTCAACTTAAATCATAAATTTTAATCCCAAATATTTTGAATTCAGTCATTTAGACAAAACTATGACCATTTTATTTTTTAATTAACTAAATTTGTCTTCGTCAGTAGGCCTATATTTATAAATTACTAGGGGAGACCCCTGCGTGCTCCGCACGCCAACCCCCGATGAAACCTTCTAAAAACATATGTTATGTTTTATTTCTTATAAAAGTGTAGGATTAATAATAACCTGAAATTTAAGATGGTAAATAATGTTAAATGTTCAAATTAAATTATTTACTATATTTTACAACAGCAGTTATAATAATGGTTAAAAGAACCAGAAAGGCTCAGGTCGACACTTTAAAACCCTAACCTAAAAGCTAGAATTACAAAAATAATTGCTTCAAATTTTGAAATCAGCTGTTAATTGGAGCAAACAGCTATATTATCTGTTTTTTTATTCAATTGGTTGCTATGGTAATAAATGTAAATGCATGTGTTGGTTTATCATTCTAGGCCTAACCTAAGAATTTTTTTCGACTAAATTTACAATTATTGAAAATAAAAATAGGTTTTTACCGAAATGAATTACAGCCTATGTTACTCAGGGACAGTGTAGCTTTTTATTAGTAAAACTATTTTTTCAATCAGTTCAGTAGTGCCAGAGATTACTCCCAAAAGAGATTACATAAAAAAAAAGAAACAAAAGAAAAAAAAAACTTTACCTCTTTATAATATTAGTATAGATTAGTATAGATCAATTTAAAATTGTATGATAAAATAGAAATAAATAATTCAGACCTAGATAGTTAGTGATAATTTAAAATATAGTTTTATGTTTGTAGGCATAATTTGTTTTTTACCTGTCAAGAATGAAGTGAAAAAAAGGATTGTAAAAATACATACAAACATTTTACACGTTTTCTAACCTCAAAGCCGATTTACGATATAAAAAAATGCAAATTGAGCAATGAATAAAATCAACCTTTGAAGTTAAAGTGTAGCTTTATCGTAAAGTGAAACACAGCTCAAGCTAAGTCAATAATGATTACAGGCTACGAAAAGGCTAACTTTAATCAAACGGAATTTAGTATTGTTTCCTCAAATAATTAATCCGTTGCCTCACTTCAACGCACCAAGAGCTTTTGATCGTGCTCCCTCATTGAAGGTCAACATTAGTCACCTGATATTAGTATAAAAAACATTTATTTTTAAAGTGTACCTTATCTTATTCTTATCGCATCGAGGTATTCCGTTTAAATATTGCGTTTATTTATTCCAGAGTTTCTTTTATAACAAAATCAAATAATCTTTTATCAAAATAATCCAAAATAGCAGTTTTTCTATGGTAGTGTATTTCATCGCTAGTACCTAAAGTGGATGTTACTGTGCGAGATCGTGGTTTTATAAAAAAGCGGTCAAGCTCCAAAAAGCATTTAAGGTACAAGTTACAAACAATATTTTTTACCATACTGCACTATTAATCACATAAACACTTAATTAAATTACATTAAGGGTCGGCTGTAGTAAAACAGAAAGCAACCTGCGACTCCCTATAGCAGCGGTAGGTTACACGGACATTGCTCATCCTAAATCCATTTAAAACCCGAAATTATTCAAATAGCGTTTTTTTTTAAAATACGAAACTCTTGGGGACAAAATTCTTCATCTGAATGGCTTGGTAATTTTTCGCTATAATTAATAGTTACAACGTAAAAAATATTAAAAATCGCCCTATAGCGGTGGTAGGTTACACGGACAAGCCTAAATCCATTTAAAACCCGCAATTGTTCAAATAGCGTTTAAAAAAATACCAACCTCTTGGGGACAAAATTCTTCATGCGAATGGGTTGGTATTTTTTCGCTATAATTAATAGTGACAACATAAAAAAATATTAAAAATCAATGTTTTAAATTGTTAGTAAATATTAAACAAAATATTTTTCTTAGTTTTGAAAAACCCATTTGCATGCATATTGACCATAGCTTTAAAATGACATATCGTTTATAATTTTCCGATCGAAAATAAAGGAAACATTTGGATTTTAATTTAACACTGGTGTTATGGAGTGTCAGCCAACATGGCCGACAGCTAGTCTAAATATTTTAAACGCGATTTAACCGACATGCGACAGTGCTGCTAGCAGTTGGAAAACCGCTGAACCTTTTCGGTCTTTGTAACTTTAAAGTACCGCAATGCAATGCTTACGCATAATACATTTTAGTCCGAGCAACGTGAAGAATTTAATAAGGTAGAGATGCAAACTCGCAAAGCAAACTCGAGGGAGCAAATTCGAGGTGAAAACTCGCAAGAGCCTTCGTGCGTGGACAAAATTCACAAATAGTTGGTTGAAATTCTAACACATATTCTATACATTTTGGAAATTCGCTCAACTCACGTCAGTAGTTCAGCTGCGTGATCGAAGTATTAGTTTTATTTCACGTTTCTATAAAATATCAAAACGCAGGACTAAGTTTCTAAAAGCAGTTTCCAAAACACAATTACTTACTATCCGTTGCCAAGTCTCTTTATGAGTTATAAGATTCGAATCCTGGTATAATCCAGTTTCCTCACTCCAAAGTTCCAAGAGTTCTAAAGTGCTTCCCCTTGACCACCCCCGCACTCTTTTATCCGCCTCCACTGACATTATTAGTCCCTAAAGTCAATATTTATTTAAAGTCTACTTTAAGGTTCCTTTACTTTTTCCTCTGTGTGTAATAGCAAAGGTATTGATTCCGCCTACATTTGTAATTAATTTTACTTATGGACAAAAATTACGCCTGTCAGTATTGCCTCCTTCTCCATTAAATACAACTAGCTGACCCGTGTGAATATTTTTCAAGTTAAGAGTACTTAACTGATTTAAGGCTCGGCTCTCCACATTCAAAACTACGCTATTGGGTACCAATTTCAATGTTAAATAACCAAAACATACCTTCACTATTAAGCATATTTTTGTGCTGTTTTTGTTAAAAAACGAAAGCTGTATTTTTTTTTTCTTAAAGTAAAGTAGATTGTGGGTGTTGATTGCTAAGGATTTTTGCAATATCTCTTTTTGCAACTGAGTAAAAAATTTATAAAGTTTACTATTTTTTACTATGTATATCATACGTTTATGAAAACAATAAACCGGTTTCTGAAAATTTATTCGGCAATCAACATCCGCATATGACAGTACTTCAAAATGAAAACAAATTTTTTAATTTATTCCTCGAATTAACGGAAAAAAATGACTTATTCTGTAGCATTGCTCTTATGGGAATAAGATTCAATATGGCGGGCAGGCAAGCGCCCCCTTAATACATTGATTTAATTAAGTGAACAAAATGTATTATAAACACTAAACAAAATGTTATTTATGTTTATTGTGTTCAAATTCATATCTCAAATGGTTAAAATGTTATAAAATTTAGATTATGATTTTACAAAAATGTATGATTATTTGGTCAATTTTCTTATTTATAAACATTACAATATATTAAAATTAGAAGTATTTACCTGATTTAATGTGTTGATTTAATTGTAAGGTACGATTTGTTATACTTCCATATTAAATATAAACTATGAAATACCTGTCATTGTTAAATTTTATAACATTTACAAAATTTTAGATATGGACATGAATACAATTATATTGAAAATTCAACAAAATAAACATAAATTACATTTTGTTTAATGTTTATAATACATCTTGTTTACTTAATTAAATCAATGTATTAAATCTGGTAAACTAAAAAAATTGTTAATAGATGGCGCTTTTCATTAGGAAAAATATAAAGTATAATATCAAAGTTGTTTAGATTAATTTTTGTAATGAAAACATGAATTTTAAGCACTTTGTATATTTTTCGCTAGTAGCGTAAAAACACGCTTCTTTTATACTTGTCATAAGCTTTAAATTGAAGCTTGAGATATCGCAGATGGTGACTTTCATTAGGAACCATATGAACTATCTAACTAACAGCTGTCATATTAGTTAAACTGATTGTAATAGAGATGGCGCCTTTCATTGGGAAACTTATAAAGTATAATATCAAAGTTTTTTTAATACATTTTTTTAACTTCCCGCTACCAATAAAGGGAAGTTATTGATTTCAATCCGATTTTCGAAAGTCGAGTTTTCATTAAATCTCCACGTTTTGAGGTCCCAGGAAGCCATTCTGACTATTCCCGCCGAGATGTCCGACCGTGTGTGTGTGTGTGTAGGGGGGGGGGGGGGTGTGGATGTATGTGTGTAAATAAATTTTTGTCGTACAGTTTCTCAAAAACGAATCAACCGATTGAATTCTACGACATGTCATTCGAAAGGGTGTATCAAAACTTAGATCTGATTAGATTTGAGAGTTAATCCATCGAGCCAATCCGAAGAAATTTAAAAAAATAACCTAATTTTTTTTTGGAATTTTTATGTTTTTTAAAAATAACTTTAAAGCGTGCGAAAAAATCATAGTAAAACCATGTATACATTTTTTGTGCTTAAAAAACTGCGTCGAATGCTTTTTTGAAAATGAAAATCGGACGACGCATTCAAAAGTTATCGTTGTTTAAAAATTCACAAATTTTCGTTTTTGGTATTTTTTGGTATTATTTTAACATATCTTCCAGATTTCTCAACCAATCAATATAAACCTGTACATTTTCTTTTTGTGCTTTAAAAACTGCGTAGAATGCTTTTTTAAAAATGAAAATCGAACGACGCATTCAAAAGTTATCGTTGTTAAAAAATTCACAAATTTTCGTTTTTTGGTATTTTAACAAATAAACTCATTTTTAAGCGTTTAAAATTCAAACTAAGCGGGAAGCTCTAGGGTTGGCCTGCACGGTCAACCAATTTCCAGATTTTTTTTTGTAAAGAAAACATGAATTTTAAGCTGTTTGTATATATTTGTCAACAGTGGAGAACATATGCTTTAAATTTATGCTTGAAAAATTCATTTTGTTGAAGAATGAAGGTAGTCATCAATTTCCGACAAAAAAATACCTTTGAGAAATAACATATAAAGATTATTACTAAACTAAGTACAATATATCCTAAATAAAATAAAAGTAAATAGGCCTACAACGAAATATTGCATTTATTTTTCACATATTATTTTCTGCTTTTTATTCACGTCTAGGTTCTGCTACGGTCAAACAAATAAATGACCTAGAAAGACAAACGATTGAATACAACAATAATTCCATCACGCAGCTGAACCGATGATGCTGACGTGAGTTGAGCGTATTTCCAAAATTAAGTTTATATGTTTGAGGGTTTCAATCAACTATTGTACCACCTTTAAAGAAATAATGACCACAGTTTGGAATGCGTGCTGGGCTAAGACGAAGGTGGTACATACAATCCTACAAGAAATGAAAGTTTACCAAGTACAGCAAAAGATCTGTAACCTTACCTTATTTAAAGTTGAAATTGAGCACCTGAGTTAGCTATTTACAGGAAATACAATAAATACAATTCGAATAACAAACAGTTTGTTTATTACTTTAACCGTAAACTGATATTCAAAAAAATTTTCATGCCCTTAAGTAAAAGATAAAAATTTATATGCCCTTAATTATAATTAAAAGAAAATTTAAGAAAAGTTTACATTTACAATATTGATTTTGATTATATTTAAAAGATCCCTCCCCTAAAGTAAAATTAGAAAAACCTCCCCCATTTATAATACAACATTTATTACAATTTATTACCTTTTCACAACATTACAAAATTAAACATATAGTACCATGGATTTATTAATAACTCTTGTTTTGTTGGCCAACCTTAATACTAAGTGAAATTAAATAATAAAAATAATGGCGTTTAATAATTTAGTGAGACGTCTCTCATATAATAAATAAAAAAAAAACTTTTAGATTTTTAAAATCAAATCTCTGGGGGTTGTACTTCCAAAATTTGCTAGCGGTCCCTTCAAAGTTATTTAATTAAACAAAATTTACATACAGCCTTTATTAAATTATCTTTGTATATTTCTTTTGTCATAAGACAGCCTTCATTAATTCTAATATTTAAACATGTAATTGCTATTTTTAAATTATATATATTATCCATTAATATTCACTGATGTTTCACAATTTGGATTTTTACACTCATAGTTCTTCTGAAGGCACAAATTTTCAAAAAGTTAAGTCTATTTTTGTGACTCATTTTTGAACCAGTTGTAAACTATGAAACAAAATACAACATAATTTTAGTTTCAGAACCAAAAGGTTAAGTGCAAAAAAAGCATGTGCAAAACAGAATTGTAATATTGTGCAAGAAACTGAATGTATGTTCCTGCAAGAAACTGTATGGTAACATATTGTTTTATAAAATTAATAACAGTAAAATCTGAACAGAGACTATGGCTTTACTAACATGTTTCTCCTTTATATAGCACAAAAGGCTACTATATTTTAAACTGAAATTTGCTGAAGGCGTATAGGCTGTATCTTTCGTTAAAGAAATGGCTGTATAGGTTAAATTTACTTATGGATTAACAAAATTATTCTGTAACTGCAGATATATAATTATAGTTAAAATTTACAACATTACAAATTAATATAGCAACTCAGATGGTAAAAATAATTAAGAAATGGTTTAAATGGTTACCTGGCAATAATTGATGTCAGAGTTTAAACGTATTCACATGTTTAACTAAAGAAACGAAGCTCGGCGTAACTGGTCTTTTTCATTTATTTATCGCACTCTCGAAAGACTATTTTAGATTTAAAATTTACTAATTTACGTATCACTTCGCATTTTGCAAAAGTTCACGTCGCCATGAGGTTTTCAAGTCCTTTTATGTCGGTGGCTGAACGAGAGTCTCTACAGTTCAAGGTTGATTAACAAAGGGAGATCGACTAAGGGAAGTTGCATTACTTGTCTTTATCTACGCATGCGCTGACGCTGCTTCATGCAGGCTTGGTAATCAGCTGTTTCTGAGTTACGTTCTCTATCCGCTAGGTGCCGCGGGCGTTCAGTTTATCAAGCAGAGATTTTACTTTCAGGATAATCAGTGTGCTTTTTGCTTCAATTAGTGGCGCGCTATTTAAATAACGGCACACTATTTAAGAAATTGGTCTACTCCAGAAGGTCTCGCCTTGCCTGCATGCAAGAAATATATTAGTATTATTTGTACCCAGCCCCAGCTCAAGCGTTTCTTCGTTCCGCTTGCAGTGGAGGAACTCGCTTAGCGAAATTCACTTCGACGTTTTGGTCTCGGATAATGGACTTCACTTCGCTATTTTACATCCCGGCCGACTGCCTCAGAGTTAAACCCTTACGTGGATTTGAACCGCGGTAGTACTTTTTGGTATTGTACGATTTGATTGATTTTGGGGGAACCAGAATGCTATATAAATGTGCAGAATAATCTCATATATTTCTTTATTTAGATAAAACCCTAAAAACGCTTCATTAGAGTAAAAAAACTAAGAAAATGTAACTTCCGGTCAAAATACGTGCATCCGGTTATTGGATTTTTTGCTGGATTTTTGTGGATTTTTGGATTTAACGAACTCGTCTGAGTGAGATAAGAACCAACGAGTTGGAACGGCCAATCGACCGATCCAATTGGGGTTAATTAATTACATTAATTAAAATAAATTCAGAGTCAATATAACAAAAGATTAAAGCCAAAGGGAGTCAAAAAAGCCCAAAATTAAGATAAAAAAGTAGTTTCTAATGTGAAAATAGTATTTATTAATAATTTTGAAGAATTAACTAAAATTGTGTTAGTTAAATAAGTGCAGACTATGACGTATGCATTAGCGACAAGACCAAGCCAAAACCTTGCAGGATCTGACAGGCATTGACTTGTCCAGTCTTGTCTAAATTTGGTAGAAATGAATTAACATTGGAAGATAGGGGTTTGTAATTTTATTAAAAGAAGTTGTTATTATTAGATTTATGTTGAAAGGAGAGTTAAATAAGCAAGGAGTAATAAAAATAAATTTGTTATGATAATTTGTTAAAAAGTTATAGACAAAAACGTAAGCGTAAACAAATCGATTTTGCAGAATTTAAATAAAATCCAAAAACAAAGTAGAGTAATTTGTAGAGTTAAAAAGGGTTAAGAAAATAAGGTAATAAAAAATATAAAGTTATAAAGTTTAATAGCTTAAAAATAAAGTGTAAAGTCATTCTTGGGCATAAAAAGGCTAATAACTCATAAAGTTCAAATGTAATTAAATCATAAAAAATAGCATTTAATAGAGTCAATAATAGGGCATAATCAAGCCGAAGTTCAATATATATAAATAAATAGTTTTGTAAAAATAAAATAAATTAATAAAAATTTTTTATTAATTCAAAATAAATACAAGGGAGATTAATAAAAGGGAAATATTGATAAAATAGAGTATATATATGTGTAATAAATTGTAATGCCATGTGAGATATGAAAAGAGCTTTAAAGGGGGGGAATGAGACGCCGAAAACCAAACAAGCTATCAAAAAACCAACAACAGATTAGCGCGTTTCAAGACCAACCGAAGAAGATACAAGCAAGAAAAAAATGGAAAATTTCAAATTTACAGGAAATAAATTTCAAAATTTAAGCAAAACTAACGAAGTCTATAACTCAAGAAGGAAGAGGAGTAGAAACGCCATTCGAATTCCAGGGAAACCAGAAAACGTCAACCAATCCATAGAAGTCAACAAAATCAAAATCCGACCACGCAAAAAGAAGTTATAGAGTTTGGATTAAATCAAAGTCAATTTCGCAAAACGACAGGCACGGACATGAAGTCAAGCCCGAAGCTGCGAGGGGGAAGTGACGTCATCGGATCTACTACGAAGAGCAAAACAGACCGCACATTGTAATTCAATAAATGAAGATAATAATTAAATTAGGCCTAATCGATGGGAAATAAAGGCACTAAAATTCATCAAATAAATCAGGAAATATATTAAGACCAAAAAATATATTTCTAAAGCAAGAAATCAGGATTTCTTGTTACATAGAGGAAGATGCTGGTTTGACAAGGGAAAAGTCGAGAAGAGAAGCTTGCATCCCCTCTAACTTTAGTTTAGGACGGAACACCAACGAGTAAACAGCTGACCGAGCTCCGAGGGTACTTAAAAGAAAGGCGTAGGGCGATCAGTTTCGGTGTGCGTTACGTTTCTAGCTCCGGCCTAAAGCTAAGTCGGGTCGTGATAATTTCGGGAGAAGAATATCCATATAAACGGCCTATCTTGCCAAAAGATACTACAATCAACTAGGAGAGGACAACTTTAATTAAGTCTAGGAGAAGACAACTGTAAGCCGAAGAAACATTCTGGGGACCAAGGAGAACAACTTTAAATCGCTGGAAATCGACAGAAGGAATTACGCGTCGAACTTCTTGTGTTCTGTAAGTGGCAAACGATCATTGTTACTTATAATTTTAAATAAATCCCTTTTTTACAAAATAATAAATAAATTAAAATAAACTAAATAAATAAATTCAAGTAGATTCTGGGGAAATTGAATAAAGTAAACTCGTTTAGTAAATTTCATTACTCACAATGGCAAATCGTCGTATGTAAATAATATAATCATTAATATACAAATTTTAATTAATAAATTAATTAATCACTGTGCTACTTTTCAATATATGTAATTATAAGTTAAAGATTAATAAATTTCATTGTGTTTTTGAAAATAATAATTTGTTGTTTCAAAGTTAATGGATTTATGTTAATTAATAAATCGTTTTGTGTTTTCAATAGAAAAATTTTGAATATATAATTTACAAATCCAATCAAATTAATCCTAAAACCATTCAGTGCTCTAGTGTAATTAAGTCAGCAGGTGAGTTATTCACGGATCACTACAAATTTAACTCCAAAGGGAACGATCCCGAAAAAGAGTCTAGAATTGAGCTAGTGTACTACACAAAAGACAAAAAAGGTCTAACTAATTTAAATTTAAAAAACTTAAGAATAGGAAACAAAAAGTTTTCCTTTTCCTGCCCTCGCCAAACCTCTCAAATTGTTCTAACGGGGTAGTACAACGGAACAACGTCAAATAAGGCCTGAAAACACTTGGGT
>JAGFPH010002445.1:185629-198458 GCA_018207615.1 Philaenus spumarius | reverse complement strand
AAGCATGCATTTATGCTAGAATTTTGTTTTCTTTAGAGTATAACACACAGTGAGAAAATGGAACTTTTTAAAGCAAAATGGTCTGCCAGGGCTAACACAAGATATTGGCAGCATTGGTGAATTTTTGAACTATCGCCCACTTGGGAGCCAGCAAAATTCCAATAATATATTCAGTTTATTATCGTTAAATTAAAAATGTTCACCTTAAGAGCTGGAATGTTTCCCACAGATTTTTTCTTGAACTTTAAAGAAGGCCCACGCTTACAACTTCCATTGTCGGGAGGAGACATTCCAATAATTTTACCCGGATCAGCCCAGTCTCGTCCTCCGAATACCTTGAACAATAAAAAAATACACTTATTTAAGTAAAATGTTAAATAAATTTTCTACGTAAAAATGGAATGATGTAGTGCTGATATTTTCTCTTTCTGAATTTTACTTTATAAAACACTCAATAGCAATAAATTACATTAAATAATTTCACAGCGTTCATTCAATATATCATATGCAAGTAGTTCTTTATTTGAAATTATTCATCTTTTTTAATTAAAATTTAAGAAATTGATACAGTGAAAATAATCTTATAATCAGAAGCACCACATAAAATATCTTTGGTGATACAAAAAAATAGTTCTCATGATTATTTTTAAACTTCTTTTTTTTTAAATTTTATGTTTTAATTGTATATAGCCATCAGATACTTTCACAAATACTTTTTTCAACAAGTTACGACAGTAAAATGCTTTAGTTTAATTTTGAAACTGACCCTGATGGCATCAACTATAAGAGGTCCACGACATCCTTCTTCATAATAGAGCTGCAGATATTGTTCTTTGAGCCAGTGCATGCGGCGATCACTAAGCTGTAACTGCTTCTTTAGGCCTCTTACAACTGAGAATAACCCCTGGTACCAGGTCCTGTTCAGATAATTAATTCAATTTATAAAAGTAATTTTAGTCTTTAAATTTCTTGCAACCAATTAAATGATAATTATTTTAGCAAAATGATCAAAATAGAAAATCGAGAAAGAGTGTTAAATTTATGTAATAGTTTAATAACGTACCTTTATTGAAAAAACGTCAATTTCTATTCCTTTTTCCAATGAACTGAACTAGTGTAATATTTGATTTGATAATGATCTGAAAGTTAATAGATCGAAACCGGTAATCTGTGAGGGAAATACAGAACAAAAATAATAGAAATTGACGTTTTTGTAATAAAGGTACGTTCTTAAACTATTAATATATCCTATTCCGGAGGCTAAACCACATAAAATGATTAAATTTATGTCTCTTTGTCATCTATACTCTATGTACTAGCCTACTAATAATAATAATTTATTTGCCATTTGGTACATTCAGTACAATAGACATTGTCAAAAATTAATTTTAAACTAACATCAGGTTTGTAAACTTCTATACTTATACCATAAATTAATACTCTTTAGACATAAACATGCATTCACTATCACACAAAATAAATACAGGTTACAAATCGATCATATCATTTTTAAGAGTATAAAATTCTTGTAATTAATAAAAGGGTTCTCGACAAGCGAAGCATAATACTTTCTCAAACATTTTTTACTAGCATCAAGGTTATTACTAATCTTGTATACTTTTAAAACTCACTGACAAATGACAGTTTGATGATTTTTGGAGCCTATAGTACCTCAAATTTATTTCCCTTCTATTTCTTGTATTGTATGTGTGGATTGCATGTCTCTTGGGCAGTTCATCTAGTTTATCGTATACCTAACCACTTCATATAAGTACAAATTGATTACCGTGAGAATATTTAAACTCATAAAAGAGACTTACAATGTCATTGTTAACCCTTCAACGTGGTTTAACGTAGTCATTATGGCGGCAAAAAACGTCCTGGAAAGTAGTTTGACATAGTCACTACGTTTGTCGACAGTCCGCAATGCGGTTTTATTTGGCGGCGGTTTTTTAAACTACTTGGAATTGGGACAGTAACTAGCATGTTGTCTATTAGTTGGCTGATTATCGATCGATAGTATGTGCGATAGAGAGGGAGATGTTTTTTACAAACTTTGAGGTTTTTGACAATGGCTCAGTTCGATTCGTCGCGCATATGTATTACGTCTTAGCCTTTGTTTGGTCGTTATATTCAGTAGTATTATTGCGTAATACGCTGTTTTACATTGTTTTATTATTATTAGATAGTTTTAAAATGTAGTAGTAGTAACGAATTGTAGTTTTTCGATTGCGGGAAGTGTTGTTTGTGTAAAAAGTCCGTGTGTTTTTGTTAGGGTGAATTAGATTAGGACTGAAGTGAACTGTGCATTTATTTTTGTGCGCGTTATTTGTAGAACTACTATTTATTGGCAAAAGAAGTATGTTGATAGGACATACACAACCAAAGTAATAAAACATTTAGCAATTTGTTGCACAAATATGGCGTGACTTGAAAAAAAAACTATCTAGGAGCCCTATTTATGCAACCTATTGCTAAAGTTTTTATTACTCTGGTTATATACATGCTATCAACTTAATATTTTACCAAAAAATATTATTGCTTTCATACGACACTTAGATTCTGACATGTAAGTAAAAAAAAATAATTCAAATATTATATTTTAGTGTGTTTATGTAATGAACTTCATTCTCAAAAGTTTAGTAAAAGAATTAAGTTGCTAGGACATATAGAGTACGGTAAATAAAATTATTACAATTTATAGCAAAAAAAGTACCGCACTCTATTTTTGCACTATATTGCTAAAATTTCAATTACTCTGGTTCTACATGTCCTATGAACATGATTCTTTTTTTTAAATTGTCCAGAAATAAGTGTACAACAATAAACACATAGTAATGTATACCACCCCAATCCTTTTTTTTTTCATAATACTTGTTACAGCTTCAGTTTTGTATGGTAGCCCTTGAAGTACCATACAAAAGTCAATTTTTGACAGGTATTAAAAATATATATATATATATTATTGGAAAAATTTAGTTTTGTGGGTTTATTCTAGTTTATTTATTTCTTAACAATTTAGTACAAAAATAATATTGCTGGGATGTATAGAATCAGAGTAATGACATTTTTTTGCAAAATTAGTACCGCACGAGTGGTCGGTCATACTGTAAAAAGTCCCGCGTTGAAAGGTTAAAAAAAACTATTGTATCACAAATCTGTTGTATTACTTCATAATGTAATACTAATTAATTAATTAACTAAAAGATTTTATTTAATTATGACCACCACGATTTATTCCCCTGCAAAATTTAGTATTTAATATGTAAAATCAACAGATTTTGATCAAACCTCCTTCCAAGATGGTAAACCTACAAGTGAGAAAAAATGGCATGAAAATTGGATCACTGGATCTAAAGTTATGTATTGACAACAAAAGAGACATTGTATTTTATATATCGTTGAGATCAGAACTTCCTTTTTAACCCTAGAACCGGCAGACGGTACATAATGTACCGTCCCTCCAACACATTTGTAACAAGTGATTGTATTGAATATTTGACCCACTAAAAATCTTCCAATCTCAAAAAGACAAACACCATTGGAAAGGTAATGTTTCAAACTTTAATTTTTGTATTTACAATTTCTTTCTAAAACGTATATTTACATACGTAATCATCGTTGCAGTTTATTAGTTTTCTACAAATCAATCAGCGCCCGAAAATTCATACAAAACATAACGAAATAACTCAACTTTCGTCAATCTCTAAAGCCCGCCCAGTAGGTTTTCTTAGTTAAACCTATGTATCGATGGATTCATCACAATTTTCCCTATCCAAAACTTCCATCCAATCAAAAATCGGACAAATAGTTCTGAAGTTGTAAGGGGTTTTGTAGACCCTTGCAATTGGTCAGTTTTCCAACCAATAAACAGCGTTATTTATTTCACGTGATATCTGTATCTGTGTGACCTCAATCGTTTTTTAGAGATATTTTGGTATCTTTGTAAACATAATGCTTCAAGCTAACTTTCCCTGTAAACCAAATAAAAAATATGCTATGTTTGAACAGTTTATTGTGTAGGACCGTGGGAAAGTGACTGCTAATACGGTCTCATCTAACGTTCGAATCTGAAGCCTAACGGACTTTTACAACATGGCTAGACATAGGAGTTAGCGCGCGCATCTTGTTCAGACGAGAGTTTTCTATATGTTTCTAACTTTTGTTATTCAAATAATTCTAAGTCAAACATTTTTATGAAAAGATAATTTACAAGTATACAGTTCAGTTCTTTGATTTATTCTCTACACTTTGTTATAATAATATTTCATTTTTGGGCAAATCATATATTAGTAGATTACATTTCTAACTTGGCATACTTTTGATAGCAGACTTGTAGTAGGAACATTAAAACTCGTGTTTTCAAAATAAGAAATTTGAAAATGTTAAATGTTTTTATATAGTTTTATTTAGAACTAAATTACAAAACTTTTTTACGTTTATGGAAAAAATTACAAAAAATGTTTACTACTTTTTATGTAGACTTAAAGTTGAACTTTTATTTTTTGTAACTGAATATTTTTTGTTTCTTGAGCTAATAACTTTGTAAATTTTACATTTATAATTTTTTTACTGGCATATATACATTTTTTGAACCTTTTTCTACAAAAAAGTTATGGAACACTTTTGGATTGGGGTTCATTTACTATTTTTGGCGAATTTTTGAATAAATGCTTGCACACGCCAAAAAATCCATTTTCATTAAAGCTGCCAGTTCTAGGGTTAATAAACGTTAATGATGTTAATAATTCTTTTCACACGTAAAACATAATTTTGACTATTCAGTTTATCTATCGGAACATCTTACCAGCATAACGTAGGTGGCCACAGAAGAAATAGAACTCTGTTATCGCTAAGATTAGCTCCGTAGACGATAGCTAAACAACACCTATCTATGGGATGCCTGTTTAAGTTAAACCTTCGCAGCGTGTTGGTTAGGTCCAAATCTCTGTCTCTGTCCCTAGCTCCGAGTGTGATCTCCTTCACCGCAGACAACTCCACAAATCCATCATCGAGTCCTGATCCGGCTATTTCACCGCCCATATAGAGGAGACCAGGAGCTATGTGGTCTTCTGGATTACTTGAAAGACTGTAGTCAGGCGTAGAGCTCGCGGCTCCTGTTTTCAAACCGCTCCAAGCAGGTTTCGACCAAGTCAGAGTTGCACAGCTTCTTTCCAGACGCACAAAGACAAGAGTTGAACGAGACCCTTCGGAATCCCAGTGTACCGCTGTACTTCCATGATGTAAAATCTGAAAGAAATCAAGGAAATTATTTGGTTTTCTGTAAAAAAATACTATGCCTTTTTAAAATTATTGTTTAAAGCAGTGGCAGCTGGTGGATTATTAATTAGCTTTGGGGTTCAAACCTACAGGGGGTTTGGGGAAACAATTTGTAATACCAAACTTACAAATTGCTATTTTTAGACCTTTTTTACTACAATTTGGCTTTTATGAGTTTACACTCAAGTAACATGACAAAAATTAAAATTTATAAGCAGTACAATTAAAGTTCTATTAGATATGAGCATAATCTCTGATTAAACTGTGGGCCCACAGTACAATAATGATTTTGACTCATTTCACTTTCAGGAGCCAGCGGACAATCTATATAAACTAAAAATAAATTCATCTGTAATTTATAACTCATTTTGTATAAATCAGTTAGTTATGTGTTAGACTACCATGTAAACTAAATTCATCCGTATTTTATAATTTGATTGTTTAATCGAGTAATTGTATATGCCGCAGAGCCTACCGGGTAATCTTCAATATAAACTATATCTTCGTCTGTATTTCATAAGTAATTTATTTAAATTTCTATAGCACGGGGCTCTGGGCAGTCGCCCTCTGGATCCGCCCTTGCCTACTAGTTTTTTACGATGACTGGTTTCAACCAGCTTTGGACTTGTTTTGCAACAGGACATATCAACTTTTTTAACACTACTTCTGTTCACATATTCTTATTTCCTGTGGGTATTTGGCAATATACTGTGGGTATACTCAATAAAGTTCACATGAACAGAATACCAAAAACATTTAAGGATCCGAATGTGATCTCTTCCAGATATTTAAACTAGTTATTATGAAACAACTATATCAACTAATAACTGTAAAGGTAAGTAACCTATTTGTTTATAGGTAAGTAACCTAATACAAAAAAAAAAAAAAAAAGAATTGATTTAAACTCTCGAAATAGAGTGAATTATATTCTTTATATCCTCAAATGATAAAAAAAGACTGACAGACAATTGTAAAAATGTCCTTTTATTGTTAGTTAGTCTTCTTTGTTAAAAATACCCATGATATACTGTATCGGTTAGCGCTTTTACAATGTTTACATTAGTTGGTAAAAAATAAAAATACAATAGAGAAATTTGTAGTATTTATTGGATTACCTGCAATATATGGTGGTTGATGTTATTATGGGGAGCAGAAATAGGAAAGAAGCTGACTCCGTGATCATTGCTTAGAGGCTGCACAGGGTGATACACGTCCAAGTCACAATCTTCATCTTCTTTTTCCTCCAGAAGGTAAGAGCGTTCGATGCTTGAAGTGTGAATACTGGAATAAGATACACTGTAACAATTAGTTTCAAATTTAGCTGTAGAAAAGTTTAATCAAAAATGCCAATTGCAGTCACTACCATTATGTGACTTTCCCAGTTTTTTTGTACCATGGATACTAGACCCAAAAACCATAGTCAACCAAAAGGTTTCTCCAGTCAAGATTTATAGTCTAACCTATCTAAGTAATTCAGGATGTCTCAAAAGTATGTGAACGTCATTATATTTGTGTAACTATTGCAGATTATGCAACAAAAGTTGGTACTTCGTTTCTCTACCAAAAAAACTAAATTTTGAAGCAGTTATAATTTTTATATCACCTTATTGGGACGACTCCCAGGGAGTCGAAGGACAATCTTAAATAGGAGCATAGGTCGAGCTGTACGCCAAATTAAAGGTGTATCTTAGGAGAACACAACGCCGCAGATCAGACATCAAAAGGTGCACCCTACACAAAATGGTGACTGCCTAAAGTTACAATATTGGGCTTTTTAAAAATGACTTAATTTTACTTATTAGCATAAGATTTAAAAGTAAAACCCCGACATACACACTAGCAGTAGGACCAGGTTTTGTGGATAGTGAGTGACTTATCACTTTCAGTGGAAACGGTTTACGAGGAGGGTAAGGAACAATTTTTATTTCAAATTATAAATTTTACTACATGTTAATAAATAAGAATTAACAATAAACTTTCATAACAGCTTAACTGTTTTCCTTCTGCAGTTTGGCAGTGAGCTAGGCGGGTGTAGTAGCCATTCATAACACTCTGTAACATCTCAGCAAGTATTTCTAGTGCGTATTGTCGGAGTTTTGCTTTTAAAGCTAATGCCAATAAGTAAATTTAAGCAATTTTCAAAATGCCCAATATTGTAACTATAAACGGCCACTATTTTGTGCAGCATTGTGTTCTCCTAAGATAGACCTTTAATTTGATGTACACACGACCTGTGCTCCTACGATTTTCCTCCAACTACAAAAATTAATCTCTGTACAAAATTTGTATTTGTTGTTGGTGTGGAAACTTTAAAAAATTTCAAAATATAAACAATTGGATTTATTTTTGCTACACAAATTGCATAAAACTGCCGAGCTTATTTCGTTTAAGATAACAAGTTGTTCATTTTACATAGGCAAAATCTATTGCTAGCCTAGTTAAAAACAGTGACTTATTAAAAAAAATTTATGTTTTAAAAAAACATATGAAACTCATTTCAATTTTTATGGAAGTATATAAAATTTGTTTTTCTGCACAATTTTTAATAATAATTTCTTGCACAATCGCTTAAATTTGTATTATTATTAAAATCATAATTTTTCAAAATAACTTTTAAAATTTAGCAGAACCAAAATTAAATTTGTTTAGGAATATACGTCATTCTATCCTTCAGAACTAACAAAAACAAATTTCTAGATCCGTTATTGCCTTCAAGCATATGTCCAAATTTGGTTTAGAGAAACAAGAACCATGCTAGCATGTTTAGCACGTTTAATTCTTTCCCTTAGTGTTTTTCTCAGCATTTCAGCAATCATAATTAGCAGAATATTTGTCAACCTAAAATATATTCACCTTAGTTGTTCTCTGATAATGTCAGCTTCTCTCTCTCGTGTGTGGTAATGCTGATGGAACGAAGCTATCCTATCCATAACAGCCTGAGTTCGGTATATTTTATCTAAATTGATCAATCCACCGGGACCAATTCTAGTGAAGTAGTGGTCTTCCCCATTGTAATCAGAAATGAACTGCAAATAAAAATAAACGATAAGTTGTTCGATTAAAATTACATTTCATTCTTACAAAAGTGGTGACAAACTTATTGTATTGAATTTATGTATAGTTAAAATGTTTATTAAAAGTATAAATGAAAGTGAATTGCTACAAATGAGTAGGGAAAGGTTGTATAAATTTGATAAACTGTCCAGGATGATCTTTGTAGAGGTGTAGGAGAATAAATGGATTATAAAATGTAGGGGGATTATTATACATAAATGATAGACCATGGGCAGAGGGAGGTAATTTCGATTGCTCTTTATATACATGCACAGAGAAATTTCCATTTTGTTGCATGCTGTCCTATATTAAAGGTAATTCGAAGACGTTGTTTTGGAAGTCTTTTATGATTTAAAAAAATATTGGTTGTGCTTAAGACCACACTTTGAAGTGAAAACTTCTATGACCAGTCTTTATTTGCAAATCAATATTAATATTAAAGGATTATAAGGATACATAAATTTATTGCATTACACATATTTTTAACCCCCGACACAAACAGAGGAGTGTTATAAGTTTAATGTGTTTATCTGTCTGTGGCATCGTAGCTCCCAAATGGATGAACCAATTTTGATTTAGTTTTTCTTGTTTGAAATGACTTGATCGAGAGTTTTCTTAGCAAGAAAATCTGATCAGCTGTTTGGGGTTTTTTATAATTTTAAATTGATACTTTTATATTACAGTAGAGTCCCGGTTATCCGCCATAAACGGGCCGGTGGAAGGGCGGATAAGCTAAAATGGCGGATAATAGGGAGGGTTGAACAAATAATAGACGTTTTACACCATTAATACTTTTTATTGTAAATTTAATGAGTAAATACGATATTTTGCAGTAATACTATATAATAGAAAAGAAAAATAATGGAATACAGTTATTTTTAATGAAATTACGAAATTGAATGATAAGATTGTTAGGATAAATACAGTAAAGGCACAATATAATACTGTACATAAAAAGTCCTGAAACTAATTACAGTTCGAATAAATTTAATGCAGAATTATCTGTACAAACAGAAAATTCAGATCAAGATTAAATAACACAACATAAACTACTGTACGGTACTTTCACCATATCATACTCAAAAACTTAATGTTAACGAATAACCTCACTGCACGCACTAAACACTTAAAGAGACACAGTTGTTTACAAAACGAGTTCGTACGAGCTAACAGTAAGCGGGTCGGGCCAGTGGTAGTGGGGGAATTCTCATGGTACAGTCAGACACAGAGCACGTACATTAACACCCGCAAGCTATCGCAGTCACGTACGCTCACTGACGCTTGCAAGTTATCGCAGACACGTACCGCTACAATCACTGACGCCTACAATTGAATTAAATAAGTGCCGCTGGTGTGGCGGATAACACGGAATGGCGGATAACCGAATGGCGAATAACCGGGACTCTACTGTATATAGGCCTAGTATATTTTGTAATTATAAATCATCATCATATAATGAGTATGTTATTTGTATTAGATACTCATGTTAGCTATATATCTGCAAAATATATATGTATTAGATACAGTAGAGCAGTGATCTCCAAATGGCGGACCGCCACCTAATTTTTTACGGAGGTAGTATGTTTCTACGTTTTGTGAAGCTATAAACACCATAAGTTTTAGTACATTTAAACCTTTTTTACTTAAAACAGTTGTCACCACTCATCATACAACATGCTGTTTATACGTTAAGTGTAAAGAATGTGAAATTAAACATAGTTAATTGAAACAACGTCACGCTGTGCGAGATGGTTGCAATCCGCCATTTTCTTAAAGCTTCCTCAATCACTAATTATTGGACTAGCCAGTCGCCTCGTCGCCAGGCCGCAGACAGCACTGTCGTCTGTACGCTCACCACTCACATAGTGCTTTAGTTCGCTGTTCAACCTCTTGTGTGTTAGTCCTTCAAGGAGTTACTAGTGCGAATTAGAGGATTTTTAGCTATTTGCGAAAGTTTTCCGTTTGTGAGAAGTAGTTTAACTTTTAATATTGATTGTATTATTACTTATAATGGATAACAAAAAAAGGAAAGTAGACAGTGAAAGTAGGCAGTTTTTACCAGAGTGGACAGATCAATGTTTGTTTATACTTCCAAACAAAACTGAAGCTGTGCCTGTGTGATGTCAGAAACTGTATCTGTTGTTAAAATTTCTAATGTTAAACGACACTTTGAGACTAAACACAAACCTTTTGATACAAAATACCCAAAAGGTAGCGGCCTTCAAAAGTCCAGGATTGAGAGTTTACGTTCTAACTACTTATCTTCTACCCAAATATTAAATCGAACAATGAGTGCCAAAGAAAAATGTGCAGAGGCTTCTTTACGTGTTTCGTTGACTCTTGCAAAACATATGTAACCTTTTACTGATTCAAACATATTCAAAGAATGCATGATTGAGGCAAGAAACGTATTATTTGAGAATAAACAAGATGTAGTTGACATTATTCGACTCATTCTGCTTTCTGCATCCACAAGCACAAGAAACACTGAAGTTTTATCAGAAGAAAGTTGTAAAAGTTTAAAGCAAGTTTTATCGGCTACAGCCAGATTCAGTTTAGCATTGGACGAATCATGTGACATTACCGATACAGCTAAATTGATTGGTTTTGTGCGATTTTTGGACAGTGAAAAAGAACAGTTTGTAGAAGTATTGTTAACAAAGTTACCAATATCAGGAAAAACTCAAGGAGAGGACTTGTACAGAATTTGAGTATTTTGAGAAAGTTGAATTGGATTTTTTTAAATAATATCAGTGACAACAGATGGTGCTAGTGCGATGGTCGGAAAAAACAAAGGCTTGGTAAGTCGAATGAAAAAAGATCCTAAATTTAATGGAAATCTGCTAGCCTACCACTGCATTATCCATCAAAGTGTGTTGTGTTGCAAACCGAATCCTGCTCTTGAAATTAAAATGCAAACTGTAGTTAAGATCATTAACTTCATACGAGCAAAGTCTTCACTTAGGCACCGTGAGTTAAAGTCACTTCTTGAGGAAACTGAAGCACACTTTAACGATTTATTACTTCACAATAAATGGCAGCTCTGCAAATGGAAATAATAGACTTTCAGGAAGACATTGCTTTGCAGGACCAGTTCAGACTGGTGCCGAAAGAACTTTGATGTGAGCTGTTCTGGGTAAAGTATGTGAGCAGTGAAAAATATCCTGAACTGAAAAACTTGGCTATCAAACTGTGTACGATGTTTGGATCAACGAAACATGTGAGTCTGCATTTTCAAGGATGAACTTCATCAAGAATAAATACAGATCCTGCCTTAACAGCGACAGCCACCTTAACAACTTGATGAGAATCAACTGCACAGGTTTAACTCCGAGCTTCAATTCCTGTGGTTAAAATTCAAATCAGCAATTTTTGCAGCTGAAAATAAGGGGTAAAAACTTGACCGGCCCGTGGCAGTCTTATACAAATTTGAAATGGACCTTCATGAATAGAGCGAGTATGATGTAATAGAGCGAGGTCAAGACCATTTGCCGCTTCTACGAGTGATATGAGTTAAGTGTGAGTGTTCACCTCCTACTCCTCGCTTTCTTCCGAGTCGATGAAAGCTGTATAGAACAAACACTAGCAGATGTTACCGCACTTAATTTACGCCTTAACAAGTCAATAAGTTGATATTGTTCATGAAATCCGCCTATTCTGAATTCCCGCTAAACCGAACAGTGTTTGGTCCTAATCAGTTCGGAATAGCGGGACTCTGCTGTATATATGTTAGTTTTATGTACCTATTTGGGGGTGGGGAGGTCTGATATATATATGTTATTTTCCACTATATATCTGCATATAACAGATATACATCAAGATGGTACAGTACGTTAAGCGAGATTTCATTAGAATACCCAGGCAAAAAGTCCCTAACGAACAAATAGCAGTTTTCACTTAAAAAATTATTAATTGATAAATAACATTTACTGAATACTAATTTGGCCATCTTGAGTTAGTCACCCTGTATACTCAAATAGTAATATAAAGTCCTCCATTGTTGAAGTTATCCTGTTATGGCTTTTAAAGTTTATCTACAGTAAAACTCCAATTATCCGAACTCCAACCATCCAAATCGCTGATTATCCGAATCGCTTTCAGAATTTCAGAAAAAAAATTAAGATGGGAACGTACTGCGATTTGCAAAATAATGATTCCGTCTACTACGCGTGCTATTGCATATAGGCTTAAAATTCGCAACGCTCTGTGTTCTGAAAATTCTCCCAATAAAGGGGTTGGCGTTCAAAGCACGCAATGCATTGTGTATTGAAAACACTCGCAATATGGGGGTTGGCGTGCGAATCACGCAATGAATTGTGTATTGAAAATACTCCCAATGGGTTGGCGTGCAATGCTCTGTGCGTCGGTTGTTTCTCATAGTGTTCAGTGTCAAGCTCACGTGTGCTTCTTAGCAGTGAATGTTTTAACACGATGATAGTACTGAAACATTAATGTTATAAAACGAGTATATGCGATTGTAGTATGTGCGGATAGT
>JAGFPH010002445.1:159922-178525 GCA_018207615.1 Philaenus spumarius | reverse complement strand
TTTACATTAACAAAGTCAATACCTACACATCTTGTGGTACTGCTTTTAATATGCCAATGGCTCAGTCATGGATTCAATTATCAAATTGTTCTCAAAATTAAACCTTATTATAAATTCATAAGGTTTTCAAAATTGATTCCTGAGAAAAGTTTATACAAAGGGCTCCTTCTTTTTAAATTATATAAGCTCTTAAATTAAGATGCTTCACAAAAACTTAAATTTACTTGCCTGTTGTTAACAGAACAATTTGACAACTAAATAAAACTAAATTATTTAAAGAGTAATATATCTTGCATCTGTGTAGTGGCGTACGGGTGGAGGCCGCTCTCATGACAGGCTTCAGCTGGAGTTCAGAGCGACCAGGTGGTCCTTGGTGGTGCCTTCTGTGGCCGACATGCGTCAAGTGGGCCTCACTCTCTGGGAGATTCTTCAGGAACTCGACTCCACATTCTTGGAGGAATACGCCCTCCTCCGCAGGATTGGCAAGCAAGGTAAGTTTACTAAATAATTTTTGATGAGAGAAAATATATGTCGACAACATTATAGCTACTATAAATCCTAATAGTTTTATAACCACCAAATATGTAACACAGTCTAATAGTTTGTTTAATTGTATGCCACTTGTGATCAATTTTGTTAGCACACCCAAATGCCCTGAGTATTTTAAGTAAAACTAAATAGAAAATTACCTTCCTCCTCAAGTTTGGTATCTTTTAATAGGTTTCCCAAAGTCCAAATAATCATGATATTTTTGTAATATTTTCGCTCTTTAGTGTAGTTTACTGAGTTGGGCACATGAAACTTTTGAACCATGGATTTAAAAATCAAGAAAGTACCTATTAAATACTTTTTTTTTAAATAGAACGGACAAAATAAAACGTTATGTTTTTGAATGAAGTTAAATTATTATATAAATAAGTTTTCACAGTAAAAAAAAAACAATAGATTTTTTTAAATATTCTATTAAAGTGATAATGAAATTGAAATTTGTTAAGTGTGACTTTCTCCACACCTACAGTACTTTCCAATGGGTAAACTATAGCTACCTGAAATAAAGGAGAGCTTCAGATTGGTTGAAGGATATCTTACTCACTTTTTAAATTATAAGTACTATATTCAATATTTTCAAGATGTCAAACACTTTCAGGTGTGGATAATCTCAACAAAATTTTGTTTTATAAAAAACACTATAAAATATGGGGCTAATTAATATTCACTGATGATTGAGTTCTTAAGTAAAGTGCTATAATGTTGTCATGGAAATATCCTGGACTGAAAACCCTCAGACTTCTGGAAAATGTTTCACGTTAATAAAGATAAAATTACTGACCGTTTTAAGGAAACTCTGTGGACGAATAGAGGAAACCCAAAAAATTAATAGATCGGAACAAAATGTAAAATTCATTCAGGCAATAAAAACTTTGGTTGGATAAATGAGATTTACCTTAAATTAGGGTTGTCAGTAGATGACAATTATAAGTGGTTACCTTAACGTACAATGTTAAACATAGTTTAAACACAAAAACATACTTTTTGGCGAAAGTTCGCAAAAAAAACAACGCTTGAATAGTAATTTGTACCAAGTTTATGAAATACCGCTGTTAAAACATAATTGAAATTCAAAGGTGAATGTTACGGGAAAACCACAAAAATTTTATAAACACCTAAAATCGGGGTTTTAACTGAATTTTAAAGCAATCTTTTTATTGCTAAATAATGTTAATTTCGTAAATTGTTTATAGTATTCATATTTTAAGAATGTTTTCTATTTTCAAATGTTATTCTTACTGGGTAACATTATATTAGTAATTCAATAAATACTATATTGCAGAATATTTCATGAGAGGTTGGCACAACTTCTTCAGGACATGATATTTGACCTAAAAAAAGGCAAAATTGTTAATTTGAACATAATTATGCCAGATAGCCTATTCACCATTTTGTTTTTTTCTATACGAATGTGTAATAATTGCTTTGTTCAACCCGGCATCCTATACCAACACAGTAAACACAACAATATTGTATGTATATAAGCTGTTATTATCTTTAACTTACCTAATTATCCTTCATCCGATTGTTTTGACAGTTACTGATACGATAGGGAATTAAAAGGGCTACAAAAAAGTTGTCTTGACGTATTAAAATGTACTGTTTTTGGGTAATTTAGGTTTGAAATTTACGAAAAGCCGCCATTTTGAAACGCATGATTGGATATAATCGTTTATTTTTCTTAAAATAGATCATTGTTATGTTAAACTTCATGCCAAGTTTGAACTTAATCGGTCAAACATTTCTCTAGATTAGAATTATTTTGTAAAAATAAACAAAACAGGGGATATCTGGAAAACAAAACTTTTCAGGACCAATAATCATTTGAACAATTTTGCGTTTTAGGTCCCCTACCATTTCCTGAAGTTGTGCCAACCTCTTGTGAAACACCCTGTGTATAAGACAGTAAGAAAATCTTTATAATTAACAATAAAAAATAAACAATAAAAATACTAAATTTAAAATGTATAATTTTCAAGTGTTCGTAATAGTACAGATCACCAAATAAACATTATTTTAAACTTGTTTAAAATTTGTACCATTTAAAAGATTTTTGTGACATATTAAATAGTTTTGCTCCTATATGCGGACTATTTCTTTTACATAATTCAGATTCATGGGCGTCTTAACAAAATTGACTAACAAATTAAAGCTTCAAAATTTAGTAAAATTCATTGTTAGTAATTTACTTAGCACCTTTATATTGGGTTTATTAATAAAATGTGTTCCGTCCGTCATATTAAAAGCCATTACTATGTTTTGTAATATTATAATAGTATTCTTTAATGCAAATTTTATATAAAACACACATTTAAATTATTATATGTATTTTTTTTTTTCTAAAAAACATATTGAAACTGAAACTGCAATGAATTTCCAAACTGTTAACAAATTTATAAAATTGGAAGGAGTAAAACTTAATCATTTTTAAAAACATTAATTCAATAAAACTTATACCACTGTCAAAAATATTTTTAGGTCCAGGACTTTTTCAAACCATGTATGTAAAGTTTCTCTATGTTTGTAAATTATGTATATTTAGTTTTAGTTAAATTTGTTGATGGGCTTTAAATTAGATACTTTATATAAGTCAAAATTATTGTAACAGTAAAATTTCTCAAGCGTTAAATAAGTACTCAGTACTCAAAAAAAATTAAATAGAATAAAACTATTCTTTTATAAATTGTGATGTACGAGTATATTATGAAATTATTTATGAGAAAAATAGTCTGCCACATAGGCTTGATGACTACAATAATGTATTAAATAATAACATATAAGACTTAGATATATATATTTTCCCAGCTTTATAATAAAAAAGTGGTGATATAAAACAGTAATAAGGGGTAGAAAATCGAAGCAATTGTTTTCTTTCAAAAGTTATTTTCTATTATGTTTATTTGTTGTATATTAAGTTTTTCTCTTTATATTATCATTTGCTTCTATTTAAAATATTCTCTTTTTTCAATTATTTCAATTGTATGAATCTTACTATTTAATATAAACCCTTTGGAAAAATAACATCAAGAACAAAAAGAAAAACTTAAAATGTTTTCTGTTATTTTGTTACCAATGTTAGAAAATCCATTTGTTTTCTTTAGTAATTTTTTTTTTTTTAATAAATAATATCCTCAACCGTTTTTGAAAGCATGACCCCTTAGAGCAGCAGTTTTGTTATTGGTTGATTTCCAAATACACACACTAGGAAAAAGTTTAAGTTTATTATTTGCTCTCAGATAGATATTCTAAGATTGTGTCTACTAACTTTTGAGTATCTAAAGATTAGCATTTTACTCGCATTATCTTTAACAAGAACTATACTGGTAGTTGAAAGCTTGTTTCTAAATGTCAAATAATTGCATTCCTTTTAGATCTTTTTTACGTATTCTATTCGAGAACTAAAGTATTTTAAATAGAGTTTATAAATTACAGGATATTTTATTTAGACTATATATTATACCAGCTGGTACCTGCAGCTTCGCTCGCAGATGTGATTAAATAAGTAAAAGGATTCATACTTGTATCAGTGATTATTAATATGGACAAACTTAACTAGATAAAATAACTGTGTAGGTACAAATTTTATAAAAACAGTTGGTTTGTAATTGCAGAAATTAAACAAAAATAATAACACCTTAAATATTACAGTTATACATCTAAATTTAAATAATATTAAACAAGGCAGGTACTAATGGCTAGTGAAGGAAATTTTGTATTACAAATAGTTTTTACTTAGTAATCAAATATATTGGAATGCTTTACAATTGAATAATAACAAAACAAATAATTGTTTACTCGAATACCTACATACCACAACGACTAAATCAATTATGAAAATTATAATTGTTTTAACTGTTTTGTGTGCTCAAACTTTTCACAGCATTCCAATTTAGAGGTCTATGATATAAAACCTGATAGTAATTATTGAGGCTCGGTAGTTATACCACATATCGTAGGCCCTTAGTACACACAATATCCTACCCCATATTTTTTACAAATAGCGTTCAACTGTCTTTTCCTGTCATAATGGCCAAATTTTTCTTAACAATAAAAATATAAGAATTCAGTCCACAATGTTCATTACTCGCTGTGTTTGAAATCTTTCCTTCAAAGCTGTAATAAACATTTTTTTTTTCTTTATCAGATCATTCCAGAAAGATATTTGACAATCAACCGGTATCTCTTTCTCTTGACTTACCAAGTGCTATTTCCTAAAGCAGTTCCTAATCAGTGACTACGTTATCAACAGCTGTCAATTGCTTCAAATGTTCAAATTCCTTGTAGCTGTATATTCTTTTATTGCAAGGTTAGAGGATCCTGTAGCCCTATGATAACAGACACTTCCAAATAGCACCTCTGAGAAATAAAACTTCACATAGGTTAAATTTAATTTGATACTGTATTTCAATTTTTTTTTTTTTTCTCTATACTCTGTTCTAACAAATGTTTTAATTTTGTGATTTGTTTTCCTTCTTTATTTTATTCCCAAAGTTAATTTCATTTATTCATTGCACTATTTGTATTTATTTGGGCACAAGTAGGAAATAGTCCCTATTTTCCAAATTTATTTTACTTTAAAAAAATAACATCAGAAATAGTGGAGAAGTACATTGAAGTAAATGAAAAAAACTGTGGGAAATATGAAATGAAAAATGGGAGGAGGGTACGACGAGTGAGGGTATGTCTTGCAGATGTCGTGAAGCGGACGATACCACTGCAGGTGGTGCACTCTGCAGAACTGGAGGAATTGCAGAGACTACTTCACTTTCCCGAAGAGGTGGCTTTGCGGCTGGCCAACACAGAGAACGAGCTATTCTATCAAGTACCACCGATCGATTACTTGCGACAGGTGACGTTAGATCTAGGAGGCACACCGCCACATTCGGGAGACACGCCTAGAGCTTCCGTTAGAACTCTCGTTAAGAGATTCAATGAGGTTTGTTTATGTGCAAGTAATCTAATTAAAAAGTTATGTATTATTAAATCATTTGTTTACTAGTAAACTTTAAGTAATTGGTAATGCTTGTTAAGGTTAAATTAATCAAGTTAAAAGTTCTTAGACAGTAACTAAGTAATTCAAGTTTGGAAAACAAGCTTAAAGACGCGTTGCAAGAAGTCTTTATTGAGCCTTTCTACAGTCCAACCTACGCTCGTCAGGGGTTTACTGGTACCGGAAAGCCGTTCCGGTACTGCTTTTTGTTACATTTTTATACGATTTGTTTTAACGTTGCACTGGACCATCTACTCTCTCAATCACACTCATTCAACACTCGTTTCAGAATTTTACGTCTGCCAATCGAAAAACCTCAAGATATGCACACACTACAGTGCGTTGCGACTATGCGAGCCAATTATATTAAAGTATCCCACATTGCCCCTCAGCTCGGAATCGAAATGGGAGCACTAGACACCTTTTTTGCCAGCTTCGCAGCACACATTTGTATCTTCGCTGAACGCTGCGAACGGATACAAATTAGGTCTTTTCACACCAAATCCGAGCCGAGCCGGGCCGGGCGAAGCGATACCAAGCCAAGCTGAGCAAAATCTGCGATGCGTTCGCACTGAGGCCTTCCTAGGTTTTCTAGCCTTCCTAGCAGTCGCAGTTGAAACGTAGTGACACTGGCATGGACACCGAGCTAGACTGAAAAACGCAGGCAGAAACCGCTTGAAGTAGGGGGAGGCAGGACTGCTCAAAATCGCTCGGTCGTGCCCGGTGTCCTATTTGAAAGCTCCCATTGAAATACTGCGTGATCAATGGTCAAGCGATTTTCACCCGGCTTGGCTTTCGTGTGAAACCTGCCTAAGAGACCGATGATTCAGAGTCGAGGAGGCCGAAATGTGTAAAAACCAGTGATGCTTAAACTTTTGTGTTATTAACTTTTTCGGCATGAAAAAGTTTATAACATAATAAAGATATTGATGAGATTATTGTAATCAAAATAAGACCAAAGATGATATAATTTGGACCACATTTAGTGATTAATACTTATCGAATAACTCATTTCATTTCACGATTAATTAATTAAAAAATAAATAAACCAAATGAGAGCACAACATGGAATACAAACAAAAAATGGTGTACACTGACAAACGCCGTCACAAATACAAGGTCGAAAGGCGCCCCGAAAGAGGAAAATATTAAAATCTAGGTGCCTGAACACCGGCCACACGGCAAATTAGCATCTGTATGTGTGTGTTGTGTTCTCGTGATAAGCTTGCTTGCATTTAATTGTTCTTGTGTAAGAAAAGTAATTTATTTCTATAATAAAAGGAAAGTCATTTCTTGCTATAATACATCAAATTTGTTTAGGTTTACAGTCTTTTACCGAGGATTTAAATTTCTGATAATTCTATTGACTAAATAAGAGACATTTTGCCAAGTTTTTGCTTAAAATAATATGTGTCTCTAAAATGTGCTATGTAAATGTGTACTTTTCTTATAAAAGTAAGTATATTATCTGCACCCTTAAACTCGGCAAAGATAAGTAAAATAGGAGTTTTAGGGTTGAAAATTTCAAAAATTTTCTGGTGGAGTATTTTTGAGTAGCGTTCCAGTACTGCAAAAATTACGAGTAAACCCCTGACGCTCGTATATTGTTTTATTATCAATGCACTTGAAAAATAAATTAAATTAATATTTTTATAAATAGTAATTCAAAAATTTAATGAATACGAATATAATAAATATTTAAATGAATTAGTTTGTTTTTGTATTTAGTCATCAATTCAAACTTGATTTATATCGTATCATTGTTATTCATTAACAAGTTTTAATAAAAATGTAACTTTCATTGAAAAATATCCTTTCTTATTTTCTCTTTCCAAAATATAGAGCCACTACAGATTTGAAATTTGTTTATTTACAGATATAACAAAATTAAATAGATTTTTCAAACAAAGCAGTTATACATTGTACATTTTTGTAAACTGTAACATCGGTTTAATATTTTACCAGCTCTATATTGTTACCAAAATATTATATTAACCTTTACTGCTGAATTAATTATCAACACCCAATAACACACACAGGCGGCGCAGCGCCGCATGACTATATTTTCTGCTCTGTTTGCAGAACTCTTTACCCAAGGTCTCTGATTTTCAAGGAATTCTCCTATCTCCCCTCGCCAGTTTAACTGTTCATTCGACAGTTGGGGTTGTATTGCGATTTTGTTATTACAGTAGATTTTGCGTGGCTCCGCCGTTGCGTGTCCTTTTGTTACTAAAATTAGTCTTGTTATTGCAGTTTACTATTTTTATTTTATAGTCAGTTTTTTTTTTAAATATGAGTCTCGAGAAAGACTATAAACGAATTGCTGAAATTTTAAAGAAATTAAGTGATGAAGAAAGTGAAACTGAAGCTACTGGGTCAAGTAATTGATGAATACGATTCTGACTATAGAGATGCTGATGATGACGATCTAGACAAAATCGTTGAACAACCAAGTGATTCTGAGCAGAGTGATGAAGATGTTGATGTAATTGAGCCTAGTGGTCCAAAACTATAACGAAACATGATAAAAAATACAAAATGATATGTTTTATCAATGTTATGGTATAGCAATATATTTTTTAGGTATACAACTTGACCAATAGTTTTAAAGATTAGAAATAAACCATGTTAAAATTTTAATAAAAATACAATTTTTAATTACAAACTAATATGCATCTCGATTTTGAAAGATAGCCTTCCAAGGTCACAAACGTTATTATTTTGTACTTTGTATTCGGAGATCGACCACGTCACTATTGCCTGCATGTTGAGTACAGCCGATGTTTCGGGCACTCTACAGATGTCCATTTTCAAGGCTTAACAAATATCAAGTGAAGCGAGAAGGGTCTGTTGTCTACCTGGGAAAACAGTTGGGGTTTCTAGAAAATTCTAAGTTGCATTGGATTTTTATTTTGAAATAACATGTTCCTAGGTTACTAAGTTCTTACACGTGGTCTTTATTAAAGTTGTTTTCGTGTTTTCTTATCTCTATTGCTTCTAAAATTTTTCTTTCGTAATAATTTAATGAGATAGCTAATACTTTTACGTTGTCAAATTCTATTGCGTGTGATGTCTTGGTGGAATGGTCGGTTATAGCTAAAATTTCTGTTTCAGACGTTTTTGAGCATCTTATGTGTTCCTTAACCCTAGTTGAAATTAATCTCCCTGTTTCCCCTACATCTCGTTTAAATTGGTACTCGGTGTCCAATAATTACTTTGGCTCTAGGAAATCTTTAAAATAAATATCTTACTCTTATAAAATAATAAAAGAATCTGAACAATTTTAAATCGTTAAATATGTTTAGGTTGACAAATTTCTCACTTACTATAGTGTTTTATATCAGAGGCTGCTGTAGTCAACTTAAATCAATAAATTTAGTTTGTAGCTCTTTCCATTTTTGATGTAATTATTTGTTATAAATGACATGAACTTTTACCATGCCTTCATTTAAAATAATACTAACCTATTTACTGTACAAAATTTAATTAAATACAAATGAATATATTAGTTTTTATAAACTAAGAACAGGGACATGCTTTGTTGTTAATTACTCACATGCAGTACAATAGTTATTTCTGCCTTTCTTGCTGGAAGCTATTCACTGCAAATGTCATGCTCAATTATAACACTCAAGGGACATTATTTATGTTCACATTGATAATAATAATTACATGTCACAAAGTAATTACGCTACGTTAGAGTAGTTGAGTATTATTAAAATTGTCTAGTATATTGTATTATTCAGTAAACACCGTTTATTATTAAACTTTAAAATGGCGTGTAATCTAACTAGTTTGAACTATGAGAGGATAAGTTAAAATTTGTTACTTTTTCTCACGTTTGATTTGCTTTTGTAAAGTATAAAATTACTCTATTTAAGAGCATATTACATAAAGCGGTAAACTTGCTAAGTCCTTCAAACCTTAAATAATATTTCCCACATCTTTGGGCGAACTATCTTAGCAAATTTGTTGATCTGTGCTTACAGACTACTTTTTGTTTATCGTTTTCTTCTTTAGCGAATTGGGAAATTATGAGAATATTTGTAAATTGGGAGTACATTTATTTCATTCAGCTATTTCTATTCCCTTATACCGGGTCTTTTAAAAACAAGTAAACATTTGAATTTACAGACAGTTTACTGGTTGATAATTTTACAACCTTAGTCTCTCTATAGGCTACTATTTACAAAAAGTGGGACTTGACAAAATCATACTCTATTTGACATGTAATGTATGTATTTGTATTTTATTTGTCTTCAGAACAGAACACTAGGTTGTATTGTCTTAGTAAGAAAACTGCAATTATCAACATTAGCATACAATCTCAAAACATTAAAAGTATTAAAATCCAACAACGTTACATTTTTTTTTTTTTTTATAGCACAAGAACATTAAAATTACTAAGAAATATTAATTTAAGGACATTAAACGCAACAGATAGAAAATAAAAAAGTATTACAAACAAATCAAATTTTTACAATCAATTTAACTACATTAGAGCGTCGATTATCCGAACAAATTGGGACCGAGGTGGGTTCGGATAATTCAATCTTGTTAGCAAATCACTGAATTTAAAGTTGGATTTTATTTCAAAAGGCAAAAATTGGGGAAATACGTAATAGAAAAAGTTTGTTATGAACATTTATTTTAAAATGTATTTATTTATACAGTAGAGTATGCTTACTGTACTACAGTAGGCCCTACAGTACCATTAAGAAGTTAAAAGAAGCTTCTATAGTTTTTTTGAATTAAGCTAGATTGTCTCTTTTTTGCTGCCAAATCATGCATCCTTTTCAATAAAAGAAGTTGAGTTGGGCCACTTTCTTCTTGTTTTTCATCCCACTTCATGGCTGTGTTAAATGCTATAACGGCTTCTTCATGATTAGGCCCACTTGGTACTTCTCCAGAATCGTTACTGTACAAAGTCATCCAGAAACTACTGCGTTTTAAACGCTTCTATAAAGTACAACACAAAACTGAATTGAAAATTTTGCAACTGATCAGTTTGAAAACACTTTCGTCTCTCAAACTGTACATCACTGTGTACTCGCTAGCGACTGACGGCAGCAGTGACTGACTGACTAAACAGCGGCTGCTGTTCCGTTGAGCGCACAGACTGCCTGAAGTCTACATGCGAATCAAAAACTTTAAATTCTGAATTATTGTACTATTTATTTACAATACATTTGCGCGTTCGGATGATGGACGTTTCAGATAACTGACGTTCGGATAATCGACGCTCTACTGTACTAAAGTTTACTTCTTACCAACTTCAACACATGCCCACATGAATAACTCAGGACTCAAGAATACTCTTGGTCGATAAAGTCCTCCACCGAGTAAAAATATCCAGATAACAAAAGTCGTCTAAGGCTTTTTTAAATATGTTATAATTTTTATATTTTACAAGCTTTCTGGTAATTTATTTATTAGTTGCACACCTGCTTGTGATGGTTGCTTTTTGTGCTTACTAAGCCTGTTATAATCATGTACATCCTTATTCAGCGTGGTCTGACACTTGTATTTAATGTACAATATTACTTCAAAAATATACATACTAAGAAGTATCAATATTCCTAGCTCCCGAAGCATTTCTACATGACTCAAAATTATTTATATGGGCTACAAGCTAGTGATTTTTTTTAGTAAAAATTAGCCTTTTTACTCGTTATTAAGTGAGAATGTATAAGCTCATAGTAGGCCTTTAACATTGTGGAAAGATTACAGTAGTTTCTGAGATGTGTGCAATATGACCGTCATTCTGCTCCTGGACAAGCATCATCCAACCTATCCAAATGTATTGCCGCTACGTCTTGAACAATTGATATCTTCAGTTTTTATTAAATGGTTGGTGGTTTTGAGCGATAACTATAACCTTCAGATAGTCCCCTGGCCAGAAATCCATATGGTTCAATTCAGGAGGTGTGGGAGGCCTAGACACTGCACACTGCCTTCCAATTACATGTTTTCCAAATTGTGTTAAAAACGTTTTGAACTGATTTGTAAGTGTAGAGGTGTTCTATCATGCTTGATCGTTATGTTCTCAACACAACGCCTTGGGCTTGCAGTTCTGGTGTCACTTTATCACGGAGCATGTATACGTAGTGTTTCCATGATTGAGACTCTATAAATAATTACCTTTCATAATAGTCTTAGCAATTCTTTTTATGTTGTAAATACACTACAGCGCTGTTTCGCCATTCACAGCCGGCTTCATCAGGTATAGGGACTCAACACTTCAATAAAACACATAATGACACTGAACACACGCGATAACACGACGCAAAAAACATAATAAAATTTATCAGAGGCTAGCTCTTCGTCAAATGTCTTACAAATTTTACACTGGCATGGCCACGGCATAATTTATGTGCTTCCAAATGGAGACTGAAGTGAAGGTGGATAGTGAATTGTTAATAGATCAGCTGTGTTTGTTAAATATTAGATATTACACCATAAAAGAGGTTAGCTGCAAAGTTAAACTTATCATTAAAGAGTATTACTGGGGTTTTCCTTCTGGGAAGTATAAATACTATATTCTTCCAATACGTTGAGACGATGGCCCTTCCTCTCATTATGGATAATCGTTAGGTTGGTGTTAATATCTGTATAGGTATGGTTGGTGTCAATCAAGTGTTTGGCATAATTAGATCTATGTTTGGAGAGGGGGTTTTTATAAGAGGGTAAATGTTCTCTAAATCTTCTTGCAAAAGATCTGCCAGTTTGGCCTATGTAAATTTTATCACAGTCATTACATTCGAGTTTGTAGACTCCACTATTATCATATTTGTTAACTTTTTTCACTATTTTGCTAAGACTACTATAAAAGGTAATTATCTATATTGTATGTATCAGCAATTCGGAAAGCGAATAGACTTTGTAAATCCTAATGGTCTTATTAATAATATAACATTGAGACTCTTTTTTTACTCCATTTTGAACTTCTTAAAACAAATATGGACCAAACTGTCCAAACTAATAATTAAATCCTGAATATCTCTACATAGAGATAAAATGTATGCATTTTATTTTGAGATTAAATCCAAATTAACTGAGCTAAAAACATTTTTTACACCTTTCTAATGTCATTACCAGATACATGGTTATTTACGGTCTTAGATGAAAGTTTACAGATTATAATTTTGTTTAAAAACATGACTATCGTAAGATCTACTGAGTAAATACCTGCCTACTTCCAGTGTTTTCCAGAGATGTAGGATCAGGTCTTAGATTTCATCATAAAGATAGATTAAAATAGCTATATTGTTATTAGCAATGTTATTTTATAAAACATTTTTTTATAAATGTAATTTCCATAATTAATGCTTTTGTTATTAATTTATAATGTTATTTTATTTCCGTTAGTATTTTGACTGTTTTCTTAACACTTGTGTATTTGCGCAGGTCAGTTCTTGGGTGACCCATCTGATCATCACGCAGCCAACCCATGAAGACCGCAAATCAGTTCTATCGTGCATCCTGCGCGTCGCACTTTCCTGCTGGAATATCGGGAATTTCAACGGAGCTATGGAAATAGTTGCTGGGCTAAAGTATGCTTTACTTTAAAATATACATTTAATAAATATGTTTGCCCTGATCGCAATAGATTAAGAGTTGCATGCGTGTCGATTGGTGTTAATAAATGCGGTAGAAATAGTATTATTGTAACATATTTAATAATTTAGTATTTGTAAGTATATAATAATTTACGAAGAACATCCGAGGACATGGAAGAAATCGTTATCGTTTCTTGGGCAGGGGTTTCTTTCGGCCTCCAGCCGACTTAAAATGTTGTAGGCCGGCGGAAACTACTTGCCTGAGAGATGAAGACTCCAACAGTGTTCACCAGTCATTGTATTGATGCATATCTTAGTGTAAGTAACCTAAGTAGGTTTTGGTGTATTAATTGGATATTTATAATGGAGCTTGATGAACTAGTTAAGTAACCATATTTTCATAATTATTATTTGCAACACATTTCTTTTTTTCTTATTTTTTCAAGTAGCTATTAGTGTTTTTATGTTATGATCTTCATTATTTCTGTTTACTGAAATAAATGCACTAGGCCTATATGGTATATTTCTGTTAAAGGGGTATTACACTAAAAGGGTTGTTTTACTTAAATGTGCATTATAACATTGGTTTGTACTTATTTTTGTACGTAAGGAATTGTGTAAAAAAATATAAAACTCCACACTTTTAATTTTATCATAGGTAAAAAAAATTAAAGTATCAAAAATGCAACCAATTTGGACAGGTATTTTAAAATTGATAATCCCTTAAAAAGTACTCGATAGATCTTTTCATTTTTATGTTATTTTAAATAGTTTTTCTTTTTGCAATTTAGGTACCGATACGTTAATGATGGTAGAATTTGTAGTTTTTGTAGGAACCAACTTTAAAATGTTTCTTCTTCTTCTTTTAGGCTCCTTACAAACATAAATCTAGGTAAATATGAAGAAAAACACCTGCAGAATAAATGGTAAACATTCCGGTCTTTAAGCACAAGTAGTTATTTAACATAAATTTTTGTCTAAAACAACATAGAAATTCAAACATTTTAAAACTGTGATTGGCGTAATGCTTGCCTAGTACACTGCATTGACACAGATAACTGAGTAATTTAAGTTTTAAATGCTTATATATCACATAGGTACTTTAATTCCTTCTGTACATATATTATTAAACAATTCAGGGCCTACATTTACCAGGAAAAACTTCACAGTGAAATTTCCAACAACAAAAAAATAGGCCAAAATAAAAAAGTTCAAGTCCCGAAAAGGGTGCGTTTTCTCAGAAAAACTAAATTTTCTGGTACAAATTCAGGTGAATCATGACAAATATTATATTTGTACCTTGTATTTGTAAAAGAATTATACTGTACTTAATTGTATTGTGGGGAAACCCAGGTGTGCTGCAAATGCAGACTGTTTGTCTTGTAAAAAAAAAACAGTCAGAAAAAATTTAAACATAGTCTATAGCCATTCGTACAGGCAAGCATTTAAAGCAGAAAACTGTTCAACACTTGCCTGAATGTATATAATGGAAGTCATGTTGTTCAGTCTGTTCAAGTGCTGTATAGTACAAAATAGTAAAGTGTTATTTGTGAAGAGTTGCTATTACTCAGTGAGTGATTTTCTTAACAGAGTGGACAAATGCAATTAGCTGTGTCGGGGTGCTGTGGCTGTGTTTGGTGTATTAATTTTATCATAGATAACTGATTTTGTTTATTTATATTTTTATAGAAAACTATTTGTATATATTTATTGTATTGCAGACTATTTATTATTTAGATTATTATTGTATTATCAGTTTGAGTACAATATTTTCTACCAACCCTATCGTAACGCTTTTATTTGAGTTCATCGATCCTTCTTGAAACCTACTTCAGTACTAGATTCATCCGTTTGGTATTCATCTTTATATACAGTCTAGTCACACCCTTCCTCCATTCGGTACTTCCTCTTGTGTAACATGTTCTCATGGCTACACAAGCCTATCGTCTGTATGTAGTAACCTGTCCTCTGGATCGCTCGGCTACCTGAGGCTGGCTCGGGTCATACCCCAGCCCTCGCTTCCACCTGCAGCTAATTCCTTAATGTGTCTAGTTTCTGCATCCCTACTAGGAAATTAACTTTCCTTTCATGATCATAATTTACAAATTTCCATCAAATATTTGAAAAGTAGATGACAAAATAAGAAGAATGATACCAAACACGACATCATTGGTAAAAAAACCAAAAAATATAGGCGCAGCCTGTTTGTGTGCGGTAACAATCGAGTTGGTTTTATGCAACGATATTAAATTCAATGTTGTCAAAAATGTATACATAACAATATTATTAAATAATACAGAATTTAAATATAGTTTATTAGTTATATGTTTTTCAAGCAATGAATGTCACAAGGAAAGCTTGTGTTTTACACCATTATGGTACCACCTCGTGCATTTTTTTTCATGATTAATTTATTTTCTGAACATATTGTTAGTATGAAATAAACAGGTTGTTTTATTAATATTTTTGCATCGTTATTCTAACCTCCAGAAATTCTTAAACTGTTAATTACTCACTTCACTTCTCGGAAACATATTAGCCACTCTGAGTCGCACATCCAATACTCCAATGTCTAAGTGGTGGTTTCGTAATGATGTAAAATACAAGCTTTCCTTGTGATATTCGTTGCTTGAAAAACATATAACTAATAAACTAAATTTAAATACTGTATTATTTAATAATATTGTTATGTATAAACTTTTAACAACATTTAATTTAATATTGTTACACAAAACCAACTTGATTGTTATCGCACTCAAACAGCCTGCGCCTATATTGTTTGGGGTTTTTACCAAATTATGTCGTGTTTGGTATTATTCTTCTTATTTTTTCATCTACTTTTCAAATATTCAATGGAATTTTACAAATTATGATCATGAAAAGAAAGTTAATTTCCTAGCGGGGATTCAGAAACGAGACACATTAAGGAATCATCTGCGGTCGGAAGCGAGGGCTGGGGTTTGACCCAACCCAGCCTCAGGTTACCGAGCTATCCAGAGGACAGGTTACTTCATACAGACTATACTTGTTTGTTTTATTATTTAAAATTTTCAGATTTTGAAATGTTATTTCTGATTGATTGTAAATTTGTTCATTAATAATACTTTCTGTGTTCATCTTTAGTTTAAAAATTTCCATATTTTCCATTATATTTAAGCGTTTTTCTTTGTTGCACTGGTGTAATGCTTCATAGAGTCTTTCTTTTTATATGGCAAATGACCCTCATTTAGTAGATGTGTAGGTCTCCAGTAGTAGGTCTCGAGAACGGAGGAACTCAGAAACGCGTCGACAAACTCAAATAAAAGGGTTTCGCTAGGATTGGCAGAAAATTGTACTAAAACTGTTACATGGATCCTAGCAGATTTAATTTGTATAGTAATTATTTTATTATTGTATTGTTGGATGTATTATTATGTAGATGGTTGTTTGTACTTGTTTATTTTGGATTCTAATTTGTTTATGTATAAGTAAGGTGTATAGCTTGAAATATTAATATATGTGACGTTAGTTATACAATTGTATTTGTCTACAACAAAAATCAATTTATTGATTTTCTTGTGCAGGAAGACATGTAGAACAAAATTAGCAACAAAAACTAATTAAAAATTTTTTTTTAATTTTTGACCATTTTCAGGTAATGGGATGTTAGGGGATCTTGTTAAACCTAGAAGTGGCAGTGTTAAAACAGTTTGAGATTTTGGCATTTTTTTGTGTTTTGCAAGCATTTTTTCAAAAATTCGCCAAAAATAGTAATTCTATCCCAATCCAAAAGTGTTCCCTAGCTTTTTTTATAGAAAAAGGTCCAAAGGATTCATATATTTAATTGAAAAATTGATTGATGTAAAATTTCAAAAGTTATTAAATCAAGAAACAAAAAATGTTCAGTAACGAAAGGAAAACGTTTAACTTTTAGTCCAGTTAAATCGTCTCTAGGGGTGCCTATTTCAGGAAAAAAATGTTGAAGTTTTTTCCTCACTTGTTCTATAGGTTTTTTGGGGTGCTGAATCCGAATTTCAACTTTGCTACTTCCCACAGATATGGCTTCACAACAAAAATCGCAAAAACCTCAAAATTTTTGACTTTTTTAAAGTTTTTTTGCCAAAAAGTCATAAAACTTTGCACTTTTCGACATAGACTGTTCTATACAAAATTAAAGTAAATTAAATTTCCTACAAAAAGCTTCCCTAAAATGTATTTTTTGGTTGAACGGTTTGGCTGAAAAATGGCCAAAATTTCCTACTTTGTGGAAAACCCAGTTTTTTGTTAGTTTTTCGCTTGTAACTCAAAAACTAAGCTTGTAATTACAAAAATGCTTGTAACTGTAGAGAATAAATCAAAGACTTGAACTGTATACTTGTAAATTATTATTGCATAAACATATTTGACTTAGTTTTACTTGAATCACAAAATTAGATCAAACGAATTAAGCCTCTCACGGACGCATCCTAAACATATCCTGTCGGCCTATACAGTTGGACAAGGCATTGCGAGACCGTGGGAACTCTGCGTATTGAATTCAACAAATGTCTGTATTTCCCTGGACTATACGAACAAAATTGTAACAGTAAAGGCTTACTTCACACGAAACAAAAGATTGAAGTTTTGTCTTCAAATCAATATAAACATATCTATACAAATATATCAAATTGGAATAGATTTTGATTGCAAAGTGTGTTTTCTCATTGGTTGAAAACTGTCCAATTGCAAGGGTTTACAGAAAACTTTATATTTTCAGAACTATAAGAGTGACGACTGATTGGAAGGCAGTTTTAGAAAGTTCCAAACTTGACGAATCCAAACGTATCTTTATATTATTTTCAAAACAATTCCGTTGAGCGATGTGGAACCTTAGAAAAGTGACAAAGTTGTGTAATTTCTTTGTGTTTTCTTGCTCGGCATTAGCTTTTTATAAAACTATAATTTTAAAACAAAGATTACATATGTAAATATACGTTTTAGAAAGAAATTGTAAATACAAAAATTAAAGTTTGAAACAATACCTTTCCAATGGTCTTTGTTTTGAGATTGGATGATTTTTAGTTGGTGAAATATTGAATACAAGTTGTGTTGCCTAAAACGGGACTATTGTACAGTTGCGAGAATCTGAGAATTAACTTCTAGGGTTAATACCTATGTTAAGTTTTATTGAAATATATTTATCCGTTCCAGGGAATATTACTGTGACGGATATAAAGGCAATTGATCATTTTTAAGAGTCAAATTTTTCTTTTAAGTTACAGAAATATAAAAATCATATTATTTTGGTTAAAATACAACCAAAGCAATGCATACAAAAATAGAATGTATATTTATAAGATTTGTTTTCTTCGCTGCAAGAAGTACATACTAATAAGATATTTTTCATGTAATAGGCCTAAAATAACTGTTCTTCTTAAGTTGAAAAACTTATTGTAATTCTATAAATGTTATTAGAGCTATTTAAATATCAGTTGAATATTGTTTTTAAATGTGGAAGATTAAATTGGATACTGGAACACCTTCATT
>JAGFPH010002445.1:99073-148803 GCA_018207615.1 Philaenus spumarius | reverse complement strand
TGTGTTATACTCTAAAGAAAACAAAATTCTAGCATAAATGCATGCTTAAAATGCTGGATTTTATATTTTAGTAGGCTGTTATTGCTTAAGTTGTGCATGTAATATATTATAGCAACAGTTCCAAAATTATAGTCGTCCGGTCTGGAGGATCAAAATTTTAGAATGGTGTTGGATTTAATTACTTGTTGGATTTTGTCTTTTTATAGGTTTATAAATATACAACTATTTCCAATGTACTGATAATAGTATCTGAATTGTATTGCGTAAGTCAGACTTTGATAAATTTATCTGCACAAATAGTGCTTTAAGAAAGAATTTTCCTTGAAAATGAAGTAGATGATGTATAGAGTGTCATCATCAGAGTGTACACATTTTGAACTGACACATTTTATTAAGGGAAACATGGCTGTTTGAAAACCTACATCAGCTGATAATTAAAAACAGCTGTTTTTTTAAAACAATGTAACTCATTGTTATCATTCCTCTCATTTGGTATGTAATAAATATGGCTGAAGTTCAGTTATATTTTGATCAACGTAAATTAATTTTGAAATGTTACCGGAAAACTGAGAACGTTCAAGAGGTTCAAAGACGTTGGCAAATGATATTTGGAACACAACCAACGACAAGAGTATCAGTTGCAATGATTTGTGACAAGTTTAAAGCACATGGAACAGTGAGAAATGTGAGGAAGGGGCGTTCTGTACGGAGCAAAACCTCTACAATTATTGAAAATATTTATGTATAATGCAGACTTTTCCCCAAACAAATCTCTCAGTCAGTGCTTTCGAGAGATTGATGATGAAAAAGATATTGTTCAAAGAATGTTTAAAGCTTATAATTGGAGACCATAAATCCACTTTGTATGACGTCTGTATGCATTAAATGAATATTTCATAAATACCTGTGTATCACTTTTGGTGCTGCTCACAGTCCTGTTTAATGTCTCTATATTTAATAAGACAGCGTACGTTTTGTCTTTCGATCAGGCATTTTCAAGTCACTATTAAAAAATCCATAAAACAATAATTAGCATTATTTTAATGCACATCAAAATATCACTTTAAGTTCTTACACAATAAACATTACACAAAACAATTTAAAAAACAAAACAAGTGTTAATTTAATTTACATAAATCCCAATGCACGGGTCTAAAAAATTCAACAGTTAAATTTATATATTACTATAAGCTTCCACATGTACTCCTGTCTATTACTGCACCGGCACTGATTACATTGTTATTACGTGGTAGGGATCGTATTGGTTTGGTGGGGGTCAGCTCTGATAACAATGTCAAAAATACTGTTGGATTGAACTGTTGATGTTACTAAATCACGATTTCTCTAAAACCACCGAACGGATTGGAATGAAATTTGGTATGTAGCTTCATCTAGGGCCCTAGGTGTTCGCTAAGAAAGGGTTTAAAAAAATAAAAATTTTAGGGGAGGTTTGGGGGGGGGGGAGTAAGTTACTAAAACTCCCCATAAGAAATACATAGTGTAATTTATATTCATTGATATAGTATATTTTTTCTTAATATACATTTAACTTTGATTTGTCTATCCGTGCAAAGCCGGATCGGGCTAGCTAGTATAATAATATAATATGGATGTGTGTTACATGCATCTAATATTTTCTATGGTAACATTTTCCTACTCTTGCAATTCTAAATAACCATCTCCTATGCTACTCTTGGGAAGGTATAAAGTTTCAACTGGGAGAAAGTATGTGGCAGTTATCTGGTACCGTTTATTTAAAAACCTTTCTTAGTGAGCCCCTATGGCCCTAGAGGAAGATACACACCAAATTTTATTCCAATCCGTTCAGTAGTTTTAGAGAAATCGTGATTTAGTTACTTTGACCCCCTTCCCCAAACCCCCTAAAATTTCGAATTTTTTTAAAACCTTTCTTAGTGAGCACCTGTGGCCCTAGAGGAAGCTACATACCAAATTTCGTTCCGATCCGTTCAGTAGTTTTTGCAAAACAACCCCCTTTTTGGCCAAAAACCCCCAAAAATCAGTTATTATTATTATTATTACCTAAACGAGAATTTTTAGAAAGAGGCGGTTTTTTTACATATGGTAGGGTACATTAAGGGCTACAAAGTTATTTATCAAAGTTATTTTACAAAGTTATGGTAGGGGTACAAATAAGCCAAATTTTATCAAAATCGTTAGAGCCGTTTTTGAGAAATTTAGATTTTTATCGTTTTTTGGCAATTTTTGGGGGGTGAAACCCCTTAAAAATCAAAAATTTGAAAAAATGAAAAAACGCCTGGAGATATGGCAAAACTACTCCCACATACCAAATTTCATCAAAATCGGACCAATGGTATGGTCTCCAGCTCTGTACACATCCTTACAGACACATGGTTTATTGATTTAATTGTTTGGTCAGATGAAACAACTTTTTAACTCAATGGAACAATTTAACATGCAGAACTGTGTTTACTGGTACAACGAAAATCCAAAATTATTGAACAGAAGCCAGTAAATTTACCAGGCCTAACAGTATGGTGTGGTCTACCTTCTAGGGGTGAACTGTACCATTTTTTGGAGTGAACAGTCACTGGTGAAGCTTATTTACAAATGCTACAAAACAAGATTATTCCTGTTTTACAGAAATTTTATGACAAAGAAGTGTACTTTCAATAAGATTAGGCTCCACCGCACCGTCACCGTGACTTGCGGGGATTTGTTGACAACATCTTTCCTCAGCGATGGATAGGACGAAGAGGAAGTACTTCATAATCCCCGACAGTCACTTCCCCAACACCTAAATCACGTGCCACTTTTCTAATTAAATAACCTCCATCCAATCGTTTAATTACTTAAAATTTTTGATTTAAAGATAAAACAACACGCTTTTGCTTTCCACTCATAATGACATCTCATTCACTAAGTTTAACACCGACACCGACTAAAAACAAAAGAGCAAAATGCAGTGGCAGGGGGGGGGGGGGGGGGAGAAACAACTTGTGGGAAAGGATGGTGAAGAGGGGAGTGTAAACAGGCCCAAGACCGCTTCGTCATTCACTATACTACCCATCCACTAAAGGTCACCATACTATTGCATTGGGTAAAGAGCGGAAATGTTTTCAGGTAACAATGAATGTACAAGACAAACAACTGTTTTGTTTTCTTTCTGTTCAATCTAACACAAAAGTTTTTATTACAAATTCACTTATTGAGAAATCCTGTCAAGCCATGAATTCTTTATTTAAATCAATCCAGTTAACTTACATTTATTTGTAAGTTAACAGAATTGATTTTGACGAAAGTTTTTTTTTTTAATTTGCCTCTGTTGTTCATATGGGAACTCGAATAACCGAAAATCTATTGTATCTAAATGTCTCATTCAATGAAATATATCAGTTCAAAATGTGTATACATTTTTTCAGACCGTCTGTATTCACAATATATCTGCAACTGAATTAATTTGCTTAAATTTAACCCAAAATTTAGGTTGTACTGCACTCTTAGAAAATGTAGATTGATTGACAAAAAAAAGGTGTTCATTTTTTCTAAAGAAATTAAAAGAACTGCAGTTTTTTAAATGGTTTAAGTAAAACAATAAGAATATGCATCCATCAAAAACCTAATATATAATTGTACTACTAAATAACATTCGACTACGAAATGTTTGTAACTTCAAAAACCTTATGACCTAATTAATCTAATAAATCAGTAGTACATTAAAGGGTTTTCCTTTCTGTCCAGAGTATATTTTTTTAAGTAATAATAATTTTGTAGTGAAAGTTCCACAACAGGATTTTTCCAATGGTATATTTAATGTCCATTTATATTTATATATTCTGATTTTCTAATGAATTCCTATAAAAATAATAATAATAATAATAACATATGCTTTATACTTACTTCTTACTTCTTGGTACATGCATCTAGCATCAAGTAATGCCAACCGCAAAGTGTCTCTCGTACACTAAACAGGCCAATTTCCAGAAGGTGGAGTCAGTCAAAATTCGTCTGAGGGTGATATCTGGTTGAAGTCTTCTCTTTAGCTCGTCTCTAGCCTCGGATTTGATGGAGCATTGAAGGAGGATGTGTTCCAAAGTTTCTTCCTCTTTTTTGCATTCCAGACACAAGGGTGACTCAGCAAGTTTGAAACGGAAGAGATATGACTGTGTGACAATATGTCCTATCCTGGCTCTTGAGGCAAAAGTTGATACAGATCTGTGCATATTTTTATAGATGTTAATGTCGTTTGGAGTTTCAAGAAGAGAACGAAGGTGACCTCCGGTTTGTTCAGCATTCCACTTTTCTATCCATCTATCTCTCAGAATTTTGTCAGTTTTGGCTATGCAGCTACTTAGAGATTGTTCTCTAGGTGGTATTGGATGTAAGTTGGATACCAACCTTGCAGCTCTGTCAGCCTCCTCATTCCCTTGCTGCCCACAATTTCCAGGTATCCACTGGAAGTAGATCTCCTTATCCGAGCACAAGTTCAGTAGATGGTAAATTTCTTTTGTTCTATAATAATAGTTTGAGGGTTTATATCTTTTTATGAGCTGTAGTGCGCTTTTAGAGTCACTAAGAATACAAATCTTTTTGTTTTCAATCTCTGTGCAATGAACCACTGCTGCATTAATGGCTAGGAGCTCTGTGTCGGTGATGGAACATGAATTTGCTGGAATGAGGAAGGATTCTTGTTTACAATCCAGGAAGTAGCTAGCTCCAGATTTTGATTCATTAGGATCTAGTGATCCATCTGTATAGATTTTATAGCAATCTTCATAACTCGACATATGCTTTATTACTTTACTTTACAGAATTATAACGTCTTCTAACATACAGTCTAGCATGGCTTTCAGCCGTCTGCTAGGTTGGCAACAACTAACAATAATTTATTAATTAATAGCCACAGAACTATAAACTTACACTTACTTAGACAAACAAAAATTATCAATACACACATAAATACAAGTTTGATTAGAAAAATGAGTACAGATATTAAATTCCCAATAACAATAAAGATCAGCGATCGCAACCTAAAAGTATTATCAAAAGTTAAATTCTTTTATCAATGCCCATCTATAATGCCATGCTTGTTCAAGATATTTACATAATACTCCCCAATCCTTACCATTCATAAAGTCCTTGAACTCTGACATCGATAATCTTTCTTTAACCAGATACGATTTTCTATGTTGCACCTAATGAATTCTTATAGAAACAAATGTTTCTCATAGACTATTAATATGTAAAACACTTTTATAAAAATTAGCTTGGTGTTTATTATGATTTTTTAAATGTATTTTATAAATGTAATGTTAATTACCTTTTAAGAAAATATATTTTGTTATGTATAGCGTTAAAGCAGGACTGTGTATTATAATTTTAGCATAAATTCACATGTGTATGCATTATTAAAAAGAAGCTTTGTATTATCTTATATGACTAAAAAATTTTATATTTGTAACTAATTTCTCAAAAAAAATGGCTCTGAGTATTTCCTTGAAATTTGGTATAGGTATAGGGGAATTTTTCCCAAAGGACTTAATGAAACTCTCTGAAAAATTTTCTGTAAGTTTTCCGTAAATTGTATATTTGTAAATATTTTCCCGAAAACAGCATTTCCTCGAGATTTGGCATAGAACGGTTTTTTAAAAAAGCCCAAATGATGCAAACTTCTAGATTTTGACAGTTAAAAAGAGTTTTTTGTGGCATCAACTTAGTATTTTGGATTAACAAAGAATATGGTTGTTGACCAGGAGCAAAGAGAATTCACTACGTACTAGAAATGGGAACGGAAAATTTATATTTTTTAAAGATTTTCATTTATTAATTGAAAATTTTATACATAAATTATTGATTGGTTAAATTCTTACCCTCCTTAATTAATTAAAATTTTATACATCTTAAAAAAAATTAAACATATATATATAAAACTAATATAAATTTTTTTTAAATTTTGTGATTTTATGTCACATACCTTTTCCAATAGCCTTTTAAATATCTTATTATGTAAAACATTACAAAAAAATATAGTATCAAAAAAGATGTCACAAAATTTTCTTTAAATAATAATTATTGCATTAAATGTAATAAAAAGTGACTAAACTCAAGCAGCTATGTCACCCAGTACATATATATAAATGTGTAAATGTAAGTGTAAACGTATATGTTACTGTTTAATTTACTTTTTAGTACGGTTTATCTATTTTAATAGATTTAATAAATAAAACCTAGTTTTAACAAAACCCTTACAACCAAGGGTGAGAACTGGTACTGAACTAGAGCTGTATTCAGCATACAGCGCCCTTCTTCCACTGCAACTTAAATTAATCATATGCTCTCCGTTTCACATGTAAATTTTTGTTGTCATGTTTATGATAGTGGAGCTGCCTGGTTGTTGGCGCCAGCATCCGGTAATATTAAAGAGTTCTACATCATACATTTACATATCCTCTGCATACATTTTATGAATACTGAAACTTTGTTCGAATTATTTGCATTATTCATTAATTCATATTAAATTTAATTTCTTAGAGCTTAGAAGGGTGCGAGGAGGTGCCCAGGAGTAGGGGTGCAGTGGGAAACTTCCCGGTGGGCTAGCACAGCCCTGAATAACGATATGTTTCTTCTTTGATAAGCAAATAAAATAATTTAATAATTGTAATTGTAAAAACATGAGAGTTTTTAAAGTGTTTCTCCACTCTGTACGATGATACAGAAGGAGTGATATTTCTTAAACAATATTAACATTTTGTTTCTCATAAGTTTAATTTGTAAAAAAAAAATTATACAGATGAAATTAATTATATTTTGATCTGTAGCAAGACCTAGCATGTGTTAAAGTCGGAGACTTAAGTGATCTAGTGGGAGCAGGAGCAAGTAAGAGATCAGGCCCTAGTCCTGGCCCTCCGCCTAGTCGTTCGAGATCCATCTCCAGTGAAATGGAAGTACCGCGATGTATTCCTGCCAGCACAGCCAGTCCTCATGGATCCTATGATCATCTCGATACTGCTAGTCCTACTCATCATCAAAGGTACGGTGATTACTTGTCATCTGTGTTTTGTTAGCTCTTTTTGGAAACTGTGTCGCATCTTCGTAACACTCAATCATATTACGTTGTTAGAACAATAAGAGAAAAACTCATATTAAACAATATATTATAACTTTATTTGTAATATTAAGTTTCAAACCATATTTTAGAACTTTCATTTTTTTGCAATAACCTGCTTTTATCTCTAATATAATATTATACTAAAAGTGTACAGTCAGGCGCGGATACAGGGGGAGGGTCATGGGGGTCATGACCCCTCCCAAAACATTTTATAAGGCTTGATTTATATGTTTGATTCAACCCTACAAGCGCCAAATAACACTATACTGTCGTCTCAGCCGGCCGAGCAAGTGGCAGGCAGCATTATTATTATTATTGTATCGTCTGATTGTGTTGAATATTTCACCCACTATAAATCATCCAATCCCAATAAAACCAAAACTATTAGAAAGGAAATGTTTTAAACATTAATTTTCGTATTTACAAATTTGTTCTAAAACGTATATTTACATATTTAATTATGTAATCATCGTTTGTAATAATTGTAGTTGTCTAAAAAGATGACGCTGCGCGAGAAACAAAAAGAAAAGACACAAAACTTTTCACTTTTCTAAGGCTCATAATCGTTAGACAGACTTGTTTTGAAAAGAATATAAGGTCACCTTTGGATTCGGCAAGATTTGAACTTTCTAACATTGTCTTCCAATCATTCGTCACAATTTGTTATAACTTATAATTTGTTGGATATGACGTTTTCTGTAAACCCTTAAGATTTGGCAGTTTTTCAACCAATGAGCAAACATACTTTGTAATTGATATATCTAGTACATATCGATATACTTGTACATTGATGTTTATATAGATTTTATTGTAAATTCTATATTTTCGTTTATTAGGCGCATTATGCAAGATAATGGCCTAAATTGTTTATACTATTAAATTGTTCAAAAACTATTAATGCGACAAATTTCATCTTCCGCCTGTCTGAAGTACACATACTAAACAATAATTTCCCAAAAGATCTGCCCTAAATATTGTAAATTGACAAATATATGAACTTCTGAAAAATAGTAACTTTTAATCGTTTTCCGACTTTTTTCGGTGAGAAATGGTCCGATCGAGGTTTTCAAAAACCATTTTGTAGGTTTTTTAATTCTCTACAAATGTTTTGTTGGAAGTATCGTGATCCTCGCATAAATTTGTATAATATCAACAAACAACCCAAAACGTCCAAATGTATTGTTATTCTTCTTTATAAAAAATGAGCAATAATTTCTTTGCCTGATAATTTTTGTATGTTAAACACCTATGTGCTACCCTTTAAAGCCACTGTGGATGTCGCTTGCTGAAATTCAATAACAATAAAAAATCTCTATTGGTTGGGCTAAAATTGTTTTACGGAGCGCGCCGATGTATGGAGTTGTATGACTTCAATAAGTGAGAGCTTGTGTTAAGGTGTTTCAAATTTAGTGAAACAAAGTGGATTTAATGATCGTGATGTGGAGTTATTATTTTAGTACCGTTCCTGTTAACTCTTCAATAATTATAGTTTATTTTATTCTTTAATTTGTAAGTATCTCATGCCCTTTCAAAAAAATATTTATGGCCTAGAAATGCATTAAAAAACTATTCCACAGAGTTTATACATATTTTTTAATTCCCCAGACCCGTTGTTGTTTAATTCTTGGTAATGTTGTTTTCGACTTCTTATGACCCCTCCCAAAATGAAATCCTGTATCCGCCTCTGTGTACAGTGTAGGACATATTTAGTTCTAGTTGATATATTTCCCTTTGAATATCAAGTAAGGTAATATTGTCATTTTGTTGGAGATAATGGATTAGTACAACTTATTAGCAACTTATGTCCTATTGCAATGACTCTTATGGTGAGACTTAAGGTCAGGAGTGGTCAATGAGCACCGATCATAGTCCCTAGAATACATTTCGGGGTTTCATTAAAAATGGTATGTATATATATATATATATATATATATATGGTTTCCAACGTCCAATGTTGTACACTCGTTGGTTTTCTAAATTGTTCTAACGATTTTGATAGCAAATAAAGGTCCGGAATTAAATTTTTTTAGAGATTTTTATTACTAGATTGAAACGTTCTTGGGGTTTATATAAAAAATTTAATATAGGATATTATTTTGCACATTTTGTTTTTTAACACAATCTTGTAGCTCGTCTGGTTTCCTAAAATCGATAAAAACATAAAACAGAATCCCTTGTGTGGGCATCTTTAAATACGAGGCTGACAGCAGAGAAGCAAACTTGCCATAATCCGAAGCCGTAAAGTTTTTCCTCTGCGAGCAATGAGTGAGCCGAAGCTGGAGGCTTAGGTGCAAACAAATATATTTCTTACAAGTAGGCAGCTATTCAGCGCTTTCATGAGTAGTCCAATTTCCCAAATAGCTAGCTAAAACTCTTAAAACATACTAGCCTATAAACTTAATTTTGGAAATTCGCTCAACTCACATCAGCGGTTCAGCTGTGTGAATTATTTTACTATTTGTCCAAGCAAGGTTGATGTAAAATGTTTGACGAAAATCCATAGTTGTGAGATTTTCCAAGATTTATTTAACGCAATCCACTTTGTCAAAAGTATAATTTTACGGACCTATGTTTAAGCATGCCTTTTAAAGGTAGGAAATAATACAGTTATGTCTAACTAGAATGTTTTGTCTTTTCAGAGAAAAAATCAAAAGCGATGTCATCGCCCAAATGCGCAACTTCAGGCACGGCTCAATCACCCACGAAACACAACTTGATTTTGTAGACTTTGTCGCTCTATTTCGTTCATTCAGGTAAATGAAGCATTTAAATTGCTTTGAAACTGGATATATTTAAGCTAAGTGTTGGTACACAACCTATTAATTATGTGCTGGTAGTTTTTAACATTACTCAATATCGCAATTTTAAGAAAACCCAAAGTACCAGGTAACAAGTTGAATTTAAAAATATATGTATTTTTAACTATACACAAAACTTTGTTCACAAAAAATATAAAACAGTGTAATGGCATTAATAACCACCGAAATATTTTTCCTCTAAACATTTTTCTTTTCACTCATGAATAATTTTTCATACCGTACTCTTGACAAATACTGGTATAATCTGTACACTATACTTATTTGTGATAATAGCTTGGTACTGTAGGCCTAAATTGAGAACATTTTATTTTGGAATATTAATATGTCAAATAATGTTTTTCACGCATTTCTTACCTTTCATCTAACGCAATTTTATGAGAATACGTGTACTCATTATTATGAAGTGTTATGTTGTTTATACTTGTTTAATTGTTTTGCTTGCCTGATGATGGCCATGCACATGAAACTGCAATAGAAGATTAGTTTTCAGACATAAAATTTTAATTAATATAAATCTATATAGTTAGGAATAAGACCCTTTTGTCCGTTTGATTTTACCATTTTAGTACAGTATTTTTGCTAACCTTTGCTATTGTTATAGTTTGTACCATAAATTAGACAACTTATTCAATTATATTTGTTTTATTATTATATACGAGTTTATCCACTCTTCCATGAAATATAACAAGAAATAAATATATTAATTTCAGTTTAAGAACAAGGAAAGATCTCCGAGACTTGTTCGAACAGCTTGCAATGTCCTGTCGCAGCCTCTCTGACAGTTCTCTTAATGATTCAAGTGCCAAAAATTCCCCAGAACACTCTTCAAAATGTCAGAAAAAAATTGGTAAGCATAAGTATATTTTTTATCAGTGACATACACCTAGTTTTATTGCTAATAGCGATCAGTTTTCTTTATCATAAGTCTTTCTAATCTTCGCAGATAAGATTACTCCTGATAGTTGATAAGGTTTTACTTTATTGACTTTCTTTTCAGTATTAAAATGGGTTAGTGTTTGCTGAATCTGGGAAAACAATGTTTTCAAAAATGATTCTATTAATAACAATTAAACTGTTTTTAAGGTTAGTTTCTGGTTTTTTCTCAGGCCTATTAACAAGAAACAGTTCGTCGGATCTAATGGATTACAAGAACACTCCTGCACAGCACAAGAAACAGATTTTCGATGCGATTACCGTTTCCAGTATAATTTCAAATTGCACGGGTGTCGATACGTCCAAGTCTCAAGTCATTACTTTAGCTAATTTTACCAAGTTTTTAGAGACAAAGCAGATGGAACAACGGACAGAAGATCAAGTACGAGAATTAATTCATGTAAGTTTTCACATTTTTTTAAAACAAAATAATAGGTCTACAATATAATTTTTATGTGAGTCAGCAGATTTATGATTCAGCCATGTGTCCCTGGATGCATCACATCTCAAATGTTCTATTAATTGTCAGTAGTTACTTCATCATTAATTTGAAACTTGTCATACATATTTATCCTCAAAAATATTTTAAGCAAAAAATATTTGAATGAATAGGTTTAGAAATATAAGTAAGAAATTTATAACACAAAAATCATCAATACAAAGATAGTATTTCATTTTACCAGTATTTTATAGTATTTTTGGATATATTGGCTTTTTACCAGATTTTATGAGGAACTGTTCTTGTAAGAGATATAAAATTAGTGTTGATATAGAATTATTGACAAGATTTAATCTGTATAAATTTGTTGCAATTTGATAAGCTGTTAAATAATATGCATCCTATTTCATATAATAATAGTTACAGATACCTTTTATATCTATTTTCCGTCAGGAGACCTCTTTTAAAAACACTTATGTATTTCAAATTTTTTACTTTTTCATTAAAGCTTTGTCACTTTACTGAGGCCGCAGCATGTTTATGGAGAAATTGAGTTGGTCGTTCATTAACTGATATTTATTGTTTTAAATCGTGTTATATATATTTCAAACTCCTCAATACCATCCATATATTTTCCATATAATATAAAAGACCATTAAAGTCCAAGAGAGCAGAATCTTAGATAAAAGAAACATGAGGTGGCATTCAACCTTGGACATTCACACAGTGGAAACCATAATCTATTAACCGTACAAGTGAGATAACATTGATTAATATCTCGTGTGATCAGGATGGCTCAGTTGGCAGAGTGTTATCACGGTAAAGGTCCTGGGTTCGAATCCTTGGTCTTGGTTCATGTTTTTTCACTTGTAATTTAGTTATATTAACCCTTGCTGGGGAAGTGTGTAAGCAGAAAATTTTTTGCAAATTAAAAATAACGTAATGTACTGAAGACCTTATTAGAGTGGCGTAGCTCTGATGATGCAGTAAAAGCTATAAAATACATGAATGTTTCAAAAAGAAGTCAGGTGTTGGAAACTGGATACAAGGTTACTTTATTCTTATTTAATTCAGTGACTAGGATACTGAAAGAGTAATCACTCTGTTTACTTCAGATTTGATACTAAATGAAACTCTGTGAGTTAAAAATTGTGAACCAAGTTAGTTCTAGCATTTATTTAACAAACGTGTTTTTAATGCAAACTTTTAAAACTTAAATAGTGGCAAAATTATGAAAATACTTTAAAAATCATACATTATTTTCTATTCCTTAAAAACATTTCAAACACTGGCCTTATTTAAATTTTCCCTATCAAAAGTTTTAGTCTCAAGAATGTTATTTCTTTCATCACTTGTTATAAAATATTGGCTTAATCCGTTCTGAGTAACTGCTGGCCTATTTTTATTTGCTATCCACATTTTATTGATGTGATTAAAATTTAAGAGAATTATTTATGATTCATATAAAAAGTTTTGAGAAAAATAAAACATATAGATACAGATAATTTAGTTAACTGTTGTAACATCTTTTCTTGGTCTGATTTTGATTTTTAATAAACTCAACTAAAATGTACAGTAAAACTCCAACTAACCGAATCGCTGATTATCTGAATCGCTTTCAGAATTTCAGAAGAAAATTGAGACGGAAACGTACTGCGATTCGCAAAATAATAATTTTGTCTACGCGCTATTGTCCTTTCTTCCGCAAAATTAGTGTGAGCGGCTAGGTGTCGAACGGATTAATACAGACAAACAGTTTACTTTTACCGAGATGTTCAGCAAGCAATGAAATTCATTTATGTACATACGCTTAACATGTAAAAGTGTTACCTTTTCATTTAGTTAATTAAAGGCTCTTTTTATTTAAAAATACAGTACAGTTTTGTTCTCCCATTTTCAACATACATACAGTAAGTAATTAATTAACCTTTTTTCGACTAACATAGTCTAAATCCTAATTCATGCTCAGACTAGGTTATTTCAAGCATGGGACAATGCATCTGGCTTTGTATGCCTAGTGCTAGCGAGAGGTTTGTTTTACTCGTAATTCAGTTAAATATATTTATAAAATAAGGTTATTTAACATTTTCAAGTATACAGTTCAATTCTATGATTTATTCTCTACAATTTGTTATAATCAAATTTCACTTTTGGATAAAGCATAATTCCTAATTGCTTTTTCAAAATAGGCTTCGACAAAACCTAGTAAACGTGGTCTGGCAACATGATTTTATTTTCTCTATTTTCTACTGTTAGCTATAGCCTGTCTCAGGTTAAGTTGAGGCAAGGGGTGGGTAATTAGGGTCGGTCTCAACCATCATAAAACTGACCCTTATTAATGCCGCCTGAGTGAACCTGTAGAACACTCTAGTATACAATTTCAATTCTGTATGTCTTAAGTGAAAATGAAAAAACGATAACTTATTTCGTTTCATGATACTTTCCTGATAATTTTGATACCAAATTTGATTACATTTGGCCAACTTTGAGTTGTACTAGCATTATAAACTTTCTTAGTTGAATTAAGTAACATTACTAATATGGTTTACCACAATAAAGCCACAAAAATTTACTAGAGAAGTTCATATTTAAATATGTAACAAATAATCATTATTTGAGAAAAAAAACTCGATACTGTATCGTTATTTATCATAATAGCCTACAAACAATTGTGTGTTTGTACCATCTTAATCGGCCGACGGGGGCGCTACCCTGTCCGCCATATTGAATCTGATTACCATAAGAGCAATGCTACAGAATAAGTCATTTTTTCTGTTAATTTGTGGAATAAATTTAAAAATTTGGTTTCATTTTGAAGTACTGTCATATGCGGATGTTGATTGCTAAATACATTTTCAAAAACTGTTTTATTGTTTTCATTAACATATGATATAAGTAGTAAAAAACAGTAAACTTTATTAATTTTTTACTCAGTTGCAAAAAGAGATATTGCACAAAATCTTAGCAATCAACACCCACAATCTATTTTACTTTAACGAAAAAATACAGCTTTCGTTTTTTGACAAAAACAACACAAAAATATGCTTAATAGTGAAGGTATGTTTTGGTTATTTAACATTGAAATTGGTAGCCAACATCGCCGTTTTGAATGTAGGGAGCCGAGCCTTAAAGTGTTGTAATTGTTATTTTTTTGTCAATATACAACAAATTACAAAATTAAGCTCCGAAACACAGAGAGAAAGTTTTAACTATCCCATATGGTAATTATAATATGTTATTACTATTTATTGTTATTATTATGTTGCGTTAATTAATTCAATATAATTAATACCGCTTTATCATTAATAATAAAAATTTAATTTTGTAATTTCTTGTATTGAAAAAAACAGTTCCAACACTTTAAGTCGGCCGATTAACATGGGACAAACACACAATTGTTTATATTATGATAAATAGACCCTAACGATATAGTATCGAATTTTTTCTCAAATAATGATTATTTATTACATTTTTAAATATGAACTTCTCTAGTACAATTTTGTGGCTTTATTGTTGTAAACCGTATTTAGTAGGCCTAATGTTGATTCAACTAAGAAAGTTTATAATGCTAGTACAGCTCAAAGTTGGCCAAATGTAATCAAATTTGGTATCAAAATTATCTGGAAAATATCATGAAATGAAATATGATATCGTTTTTTCATTTTCACTTAAGACGTACAGAATTGAAATTGTATACTAGAGTGTTCTACAGGTTCACTCAGGCGGCATTAATAAGGATCAGTTTTATGACGGTTGAGACCGACCCTAATTACCCACCCTCTGCCTCAACTTAACCTGAGACAGGCTATAGTACCTCCTATCGATAGTCGAAATAGTTCATTTTAAAGCTAATATTATATTGTTAACGTGATGATAGTACTCAAACGTTTAAGTTATAATATGTGTATACGCTAATGTGCTGATAGTTTACTCCAGTCGTGTAAACTCGAAGCCAGTCCTGAAATGGTTAAAATAAACCCTTTTACATAAAAAATCCAATTATTCGAATTTTTGATTATCCGAATGGGGTCCGGTCTCAATTGATTCAGATAACTGGAGTTCTACTGTATCTCCTTTGTATTTCATTCATGTAACATTCCCGAATTTGTTCAAAATTACAGTAGTTATTGTGTCCATAAAGACGGCATAAATATTGGTCTATAAACCTTTTGAGTTGGCTAGTATTTTGAGGTCTAGGAACCATGAAACTATTGAAAAATCCATTAAAATAAATATTGATTAAAGTAAAATTTGTAGTTTTCAAAAGGGTCAGTTGTGTAAATAAAGCTTCTTATTTATCAAACCATTGAAAATAATTAAATTGTTGCCAAATTATTAAATTATTGTGAAAATTATTTACTTAAGTCACTGGCTTTATTTCCTGTATCGATTTATTGGCAGCTCATACTCCTGCTGGCTAAAATGAATGTTCAGAGAATCGGTTGATATTAAACTAAATTTGTTTTTTAACGATGAGTCAAATATTGATTAGATTTTAAAATCTGTTATTTCAATTTATAGACAGTAAAGTTTTTGATTTCAGAGGCATGAGCCCGACCCCACTCTACGATCTCAAAACTGTCTTTCATTCGAAGGTTTCGCAAGATACATGATGGATAAAGAGAATTTTGCTTTCGTTAGTGAAAGAGTAAGCCCCGATCCAACCGAAATGGAGTACCCGTTGTCGCATTATTATATCGCCTCATCGCACAATACTTATTTAACAGGACACCAACTTAAAGGGGAATCTTCTGTCGATCTTTACAGCCAGGTAATATTCGAGAAATAGTCTTTATATTTTACTTTCAATTTTATGAAATACAAGGCCGAGGACAGCAGGGCTGCATCTTAATGGTGCTTTAATTATAGAATTTTTTAGCATAGAAATGAGTCAAAAATCATATTTTTTTAAACTGGTCATTATTGTTTATTAGTGAAATCATTATTTTTGGTATTGTGCCCTCATTATACCTGCATTTACATGAATTAAGCAGCTTTATTTTATCGTAATTGAACATAATTTTATATTTTTGTTCCCATATCCACATGCAAATTTTATTGATCGAATTCTACACTATACTAATTATTTATAAATTAGTATTAGTATTTATTGCTTCAGTCAAAACAACTTATCTATGCAGAACTGAGTTGTTATTGAAAATATAGAAGTTATTTTTGTTATTCTTTTTTTAACAGGCCATACTAGCAGATAATCCTGGCCCGGCCGGGTTGAACTGTTCTCCTTCTAGTTTGCTTTGCAATTACTGGTAGAAAGTCTTATGGTCCTTCTTTGAAAATTAAATGTACTGTTAAATTAAGTATTACTGACTAAATAATGCATTTCTCCCTCATCATATTTCTAAATATTTCAAATATTTCTGCCTCATTCTTTAATATTATGATATAAAGAAAAAAAACATTCTTTAATTTTATTATATAAAACTAGAAGAAAATTAGTCCAAAAAACGAAAAAATGTGTGGATATGTATTCAGGTTTAACAAAAAAAATTATAAATTCGGGCCTCTATTAAAATTTTGGCCTAGAGGAATTACCTGACCATCGACCTCTTCCCCTCTCGTTGGGCCTGTCATGATCAATTCTAATTAATAAATTGTGTGTACTACTTGTCATATTAAAGGTTTCCATTTGGTTATTAGCATAAAAAACTACTTCACCAAAAAAATATCAAGCTACTCTGCATAAAATGAACGAGTAAAAATATTAGATTTTATCAAACTTTGCAATAAGTTAGTGCAAAATTGATTACCAGTTTTTGGCATCTACAGTATGCTTGAATACATTATAGAGGCATGAAAGTTCTAGTGAGGTTTTACTGTGAAATTGGTGGAAGAGGGCTATACTTTATAAAATATTAAATATAAGATTATGTGTAAGTGTTTTTGTAATATGATGAAGGGAAACCTGTAAAGAAACTTAATATTGGCTGAATAGTTGAAACAGTCATCGTTTTGAAGGATAAATGAAACAGAATATTGTAGATGGTAAATCTTATATTTAACGTTTAATATATCAATATTCGGAATGGCGACCAACAAATAAATGTTATAAAACTTTATACTCTTTTGAGTGTCCTTAAATATCTGCGCTATTAATCTTTTTCTTTGTAACACTCTGTATATAGCAACAGTTTTCAGCCACTGACCTAAATTTTTTGTATTTTTTTTTTAATTTCTTAAATTGTACATGAAAAAAAATTGCTTACAGGTACTTCTAACGGGATGCAGATGTGTGGAACTGGACTGCTGGGATGGAGATGATGGCACGCCTTTAATATATCACGGCCACACGTTTACTACAAAGATAAACTTCCGTTCTGTGGTAGAAGCCATTAACCGTAGTGCATTTGTAACTTCCCCGTACCCAGTCATACTCTCCATAGAGAACCATTGTTCCATACAACAGCAAGCTAGGATGGCTCAAATTTTTCTGGTAAATTTTCTTCGACGTTATTTATAAACATTATTATTGGGTACTTGATTCTTTAATAGATTAAAGTCCCGCTAATCCGAAAATTCGGTTAATCCAAACACTAATTAGAGGAAAACCATTAGAAATTACATTTGTTAGTTCGAAAAAGTTATCTAAAATGACAAACGGATGAAAAGATTGATGTTTTTTCAATGTTATTGTTGTAAATTTTATGCAATAAAGCTATAAAATGCAAAGAACTGTAACTAAAAATAATAAAAAGTTAAGTAAGATCAACCAGTTCCTGTACTTGTGAAATGTAAAACGATGAAGAAGGTGACAAGATCCCAGCACATGTCTTCTCAAGGGCCTAGGGGGCAAAAAGTGTGTCGAAGATAATGGAAACTAAACAAACACTGTCCATTTTTTGTTGATTTTAGCTGGGTCCATTTAGGCTTAATATCTTCAGAGCTTTCTGCCTTTTGATAGAAAAATGTGTGTCGCAGATAAAGGAAATTAAACAAACACTGTTCATTTTTTGTTTCGTTGTGTATCATCGAATCCTCCCTCGGTCGGTCTTTCTACACTTAATGAATTTCTTTTGTAGGTTAAATTCAAGCCTATGTAACCAAAAAAAGACCTCTAATTTTAATATTGCATCATACAGAGTGAAATCGTGCAGGGATGGGGCAACATCCTTGCACGAGTACACTCTGCTTGCTTTACAATAGACTGTTTTTATTGAGTTATCGTCCTTTTTTTTTACATTACTTCGATATTTTCAATTATTCTGAAAGTTTGATAAACCGAACAGGGTTAGGTCCCAAATAGTTTGGATCAATGGCACTCTACTTTAGTTACTTAATTCATGTAGTTGGGATTCATGTAGTTTTATGAAAACTAAAACTGTTTTAAGAATTTTTGGATTTGCTTTAAGTAGCATTCAATGTATTTAGTTTAAGAGATAAGCTTTAATGACATCATCCATCGATTCCAATTCAATTATTCATAATTTTTGTTATTAAATATATTAACATATTTTCAGAGCGTGTTCGGAGAGAAGCTAGTTACAAAGTTCCTATTCGAAGCCGACTTTGGAGACGAACCTCAACTACCTTCTCCGGCACAACTTAAATACCGTATTTTGGTCAAAAACAAAAAACTGACTGCAGAGATTCCAACATGGCCAACACAGCGAGGGGGAGGCGGAAGAGGTGGTGCTCGACCGATACAACAGGGTGTATCAGGAGCTGGACGAGCCTCGTCTATTATATCAAACACTAGTGGAGGTTCTGTCAATGATGATTTCAGTGATGATGATGATGACGACGATGACGATGATGATGAGAATATGGACGGTAAAGTTTTTGAAAATATGGATTACTTTTCTATATTAAATTAGTTATGTTATATTTTGGAGATAGTTTGGAGTAAGTGCTCATTTTCTTTTTAATGAAAGCCCTAAGCTTTATGAAAAACAGCGCATCTGTTGTCCATAAAAACAACACAAACTATACTAAATATTTACAGCAGTCGGAGCCCACATTAAATAATAATTAAATATGTTTATTGTTGGTACAATAATCAGCTGTTTGCTCTAATATTTCCATTAACAGCTGATTTAAACTTTGAAACAGTTATTTGTATTTCTAACTTTAAGGTTAGGTTTTTGTAAACAATGCCATCTGTTCGACATAAAAACAAAACGCACTGTACTAAATATTTTATGGCAATGGGAGCGCCATATTAAATAAAACTAAGTTTATTGTTGATACAATAATCAGCTGTTTGCTCTACCATTAAAATTTGAAACAATAATTTGTACGGTATTTCTAACTTTTAGGTTAGGTTTTTGTTTAAATGTGGACCGGATTGCTGATTCTTTTAACCTTTATTATAACTTCTGTTATAAAATATGAATATTTTGATTTGGGCATTTAACAGTATTTACCATTTTAGCTGTGAGGTTATTATTAATCCTACACCTTTATTATAAAAAAATATATATATAATGTATATAGAATCTTCCAACGGGGTTAGCATGCTGAGCACGCAGGGTCTCCGCTAGTAATTCATAAATTAGTAATTATTAAAAATATATGAACAAATCTAAAACTAGTACTACAAAACACACAAAACAAAATCATTAGGGGAAATGTAAAATTACAAAATATTTAACAAATACAACTAAAAATTTACTAAACAAAACTTAAAAACCCAACAAACTGAAAAACACAATACATCACAAAACTATAATACCTAATATTTTATTAACACAAAAATATAAACAAAATAATATTTAATTAATAAAAGCTACTTCTAAAAGTGTCAACCTAAATGTTCATTTGATAATAATTTTGTTTAGGTGTAAAATTGTTTGCCACCCGTTTTGAACACACTTCCATGTTAAAATGATAATGCAAAATCTGCTGATCTTATTCTTTGTTGATTTCTATGATCTCAACAACTGTACGGTCTTCTCGGATAAAAATCATTGATTTTTACAAAGTTTTCGTTCGTCATTGACGTGGAAGGTAGACCTGGACATTCGTCATATTTATCCTTCTCTCATCCTAGAACCCTTTAAACCTCCACTCAAAAACCTGAGTGTGATAAACATTCATCATCGTATACTTATTTTAACAAAGAATGAGTTTCAGAGAAATTTCACTTAACATTTTGCACTTTTAAAACATTCATCATTTTTTTGATGGGCTGAGGATGCATGATCTAATACAAACAAAAGCCACAGCCCGGCTGAGGGATAGGCATGACTCAGCAGTAGGAGTGGAGAGAATGGTAGAACGTTACTAGGCTGTGTTGCTAGAACGTTATTGATCTTGAGGCATGCGTTCCTAGATTCTTGTCTGTAGGAAAATCAGTATCGTTATACCTTTTAAATATGTTTGACTTGGGACTGTAAGGGATGTCAAACCCTTCTTACAAGGGGCAGCAAGTCTATACTCCCCATTGGCGGTTATAAATAAAGATATTATATATTATTATATATGTTAATATTTCTTTAATCAATTCTATGGATTATTGAAAGTTATTTACAACTTACAACCTAGTTATGTAAACTAATTCTTTCTAACTTTTGTCCCTCTTAAGTTGACATATAGATATTACCAGATTAATATGATATTACCAGTTTAATGCACTTTTTAATTTTTGAACTATTTATTCACTACGGAGATGAACTAAATCTGTGCGAGAATCAAGGCTGTAGAATCAGAACCCCCCCAAATCCCTTACATGGATTTTAAAGCTTTTATGGTGTTTTACATTTTGATTGATTTTGGAGGAACTAAACGAGCTATAAGGAACCAAACATGCAATACATTGTAAAATACATTGAAAATACTCCCAATACGGGGGTTGGCGTGCAAAGCACGCAATGCATTTGAAAATTCTTCCAATACGGGGGTTGGCATGCGAAGCACGCAATGCATTGTGTATTGAAAATACTCACCAATATGGGGTTGGTGTGCAATGCACTATGCGTCGGCCGATTCTCATATTGTTGAGTGTCAAGCTCACATGTGCGTCCTTAGCAGTGAACGTGTTAAATGGGTTTTAATTCAAATCCCAGGTCCTGACCTGACCCCCCCTCCCCCGAAAAGATTTCCTGGCTACGGACTTGGTGAGAATAGACTAAAGCTGTAAAAAATACTGAAGAATTATTAATTGATCTTTTTAAGATGGAAATAATTTCTATTTGTTTACTATTCTTGTACACTAGGAGGAGCTAGTGTTTGTCCCAGGACTGATTCCATGTCGAGCCACGAAAGCTCTCAACAGAAGACACCTTCTAGAGGTACGGGCAAGACTTCAGCAATCCCTCAGGCGGAACTAGACTGGGGATTCGTCGAAGATGAACCCAACGCTCACAAAGTCAAGAAGCAAAGCAGTCAGATTGCCAAAGAACTTTCTGATCTCGTTGTTTATGTACAGGTGAGAATCTTTTACCTTCCCGACATAAATCTTCTAGAGCATGTGTGCTTTCGAAAAGTTTTTTCACTGCCCACCTTCGATTGAAGAAGCAAAGGATTTCTTTCGTAACATTATGAGTGACCTAAGGCTAGTATTTTATAACCTGGGAGCCTGTAACATTATCAAATGTGCCGTTATTGTGGTTTCGAAAAAGTTGGGTAAGAATTTACAGATAATTACCATACGAACAAATTGAGATCATTTTGATAAGGTACATCAGCCGGAAATTTATTTAATATCCATGAAAATTGTTTAATGTTTTACCGTTTGATCCCCTTCTGCCGGAAGAGTCACATCTCCGGATTAGAAGTGACAGTTCTCAGTAATTTACCGATATCACCTTTTTTAAATAAAATTCACAAAGTGTTTTTCAAAAATATCTTGGCAAGAAAACCTAGAAATTGATTAAAATATGAGTCATACCTGTTATAATTTATGGACTGTCCAAAAGCTTAACAATGACAGGAAAATCAATTTCATTCCTAAAATCTCTTTTATGTATACACTTGTATAAATCAGGGTACCTAAAGGTGGATGCTGCCTCACGCTTGGCAATGGGGCCCATAAAGAAGTAGAATGAAAGTTTAACAAATTTTGTTTTAATGTACGGTAACAAAATTTGTAATACTTTCTATTAAATTTAGTATTTTTTCGCACATCAAATAACACTTAAAATATGATAAACTGTAAAGCAATTTTTTCTGATGGCCCAAGTCAGCCCCATTATGTAAGGTCTGCATTATGTAATTTAATCCCTTAACTAAAGCAACTGAAAAATACAGTATGTCTGCCAGGCTCTGCTCATTCTCTTTCAATACAAAATATCCTAATTCTTTAAATACATGCACAGTTGCAGTTTATACTTTAAATATATACACAGCTATAGTCAAAATCAATTGTATTTATTTACACAAAACTTACACCCCTAGACCCTGCAATTTACAACAGTGACTTGGAAAACTTACTAACTGTATGCTCTATTCAATTAAATTCTAAAACAATATCTTTTTTGAAGCAATGGGTGGGCAGTTTTAAACTAATTTTACCAAGAACTATTTCTGTTCTTTTAACTTTCTCACAATTTCAGACTGTGACCCTAATAATACAAGTATACATTCTATACTCACAATTTGCCTACACTAACACACATTTAGAGTTAAAGGAACAAATTAATTACAATACTTCAACCACGCAGCTGATGTGAGTTGAGCGAATTACTAAAATTAAGTTTATATGTTTTAGGGTTTCAACCAACTATTTGGGAGCAGTAGTGGGCCTATTTTATGTAGGTAGGCCTAATATATTCTGATGTGAACTAAAATGGTTTCTTTTAAAAAAGTATTCATACTTCAACAAATTTATTGGTTCACCTAGTCAGTTATTTGTTTAATTTCCAGGCCATAAAATTTAGAGGATTAAACACCATCAGTCCAAACAGTTCAGTCCGTTGCAAGCGAGCGGTAGTAGTCGCTGCGACAGCTTCTTCTGTCATGTTGAAGAAAGGTAGTGGAAGCAGTGTGGCTCTAACCGCAGGCTCAGGAAGTCCAGGTTCCAGTATTGTAGAAAGTCATTCCAGTTATTCGAAACAAAGAGCAAACTCCAACCATCCTTGCTACCAATGTTCCTCGCTTAATGAGAATTCTGCGAAGAAGCTGTGCCGTAAACAGCCTCATCCTCTAGTCGCCCATACGGAAACGCAACTGGTGAGTGAAAGTTAATGTTATGCTTATTCCTCAACTCACCTAAATTTTAAATAATAATATGAGAGAACTAATTAATTAATAATTTATTATATTGGCGCAGAGCCAAACAAAGTCCTTATACCCTCAAGGCTCAATTCAAAATCAAATATATTAAAATTGGCGTGCGAAGCACACAATGCACTGTGTATTGAAAATACTCCCAACATGGGGTTGGCGTGCATTGCACTGTGGAGACACACGTTGTTATGTTGCCACTAAAACGCTTTTACTATTACTATAAATAATAATGACTTCAAGGTAACATTCATTTTTAATTTGCCATTCAGGTGAGAACCTACCCTGCAGGCATGCGTATCGACTCATCAAATTTCAATCCTGTGATATTTTGGGCATTTGGTATCCAAATGGTTGCGCTGAACTACCAGACTGATGATTCCGCCTCGCATCTCAACGCAGCGATGTTTGAACAAAATGGTAGATGTGGTTACGTGCCAAAACCACCCGTAATGCGAGACAGAACTCACATGATGTACAGAAGGCAAGTTTATATGTTTTGGTTACGCGTTAATACAATATGTATTTTTATAAAACATTTTACTCTTTTACGTCTTAAACGGTGGATTTTAAAATTGCTTTACTCTAAAAAAAACTAAATGTTATTTTTTCTTAAAGTTGAGTTTTTAGGTAGTTGAGAATTAGGAAGGTAAATAATAAATTAAAGCAATTTTGAAATAGGAATTAAGTTTTTGCTAAAATTGTAATTCCATATTTATGTATACAGTGAGTCCATAGGAATTAAAAATTCCAATAAGTATTTGTTTGTAAACAGTGGTGTAGTGCTAAAATTAGCTGAGCCGAAGCTCTTAGCAGAGGCGTATGCAGAAAATAATGTGGGTATAACATGCAAGCCAAGCAGGGGCCCACCACCTGATTTTTTTTTTAATCAAGAACCAATGGAGAGTTTTGAGGCTCTCTGAGTACAGTTTCTACTGCTACATGTTATTAGGTTTTCAGTGACTTATGTTTCTGTAGGAAACAGCTGATAAATTTTTCATCTGGATTATATTAGGTCAGCTGATAACATGTTGTTTTTAGTGTTTTTTATTGGGTTATGTTATGGAAAGCCGTTCATCATTGCGTTATGGTTTTTAATAATACATAAATTGCTATTATTTTATAAGCATAATGGATTCAGATAATATGAATTTAACCATGACCTTGAATCCCAATAATCTGGCAAGTTTACTTTAAAGATAATTTTAATTTTGTCTTAAAGCTTTGTTATTAAGGCTTGTTAAAATATGGAAAAATTATTTTTGTACACATCAAACAATTTTTTTAAAAATAAGTAGGCCTATGTAAATTACTATAAACTACATTATACACTTTTAAATGTAAAAAGCTTGTACCGGTATACCAGATGTGCAGTTTCATGTAAGGAATAAAACAAAAAAAGAATCATTAGGATTTCTCTTACGGTTCGTACGAATAAAGTATATATTGTTTGTGATTTCAATACCGTAATTGTTTTGCAATGCAAGGTAAAGAAGTTAAAGTCACTTTGCTTGAAAAAAATTAGTTTGTGGTTTTTTTAAATATATATATAATATATATACATACAGTGGCGGCGCGCAGTCATTTTAACTGGGTGGGCTAGTTGTGACCTTGGCCTAGTAGTGGCTGGCTTATTGTGCAAGAGCAATGCACTCTACAGGGTAGCACCAGAACGCGGCGAGCGTCTAAATTTAACCACACCCGTTTCCGGCGCGTCACATACCCTGTAAAATACGAATGAATAAATACCTTAAATTCTTCCATGTACTTACTGTAATAACTTTTTGATTAAACAAGTGTTTCAGGTTAATAACTCTCTTTAAAAAAATATACGCGTGACTATGCCCTATGCCGTTTGTTTGTATGCACAAATAATTCAATTAAAATTAAATTTGTTTAAAATACTAACTAGGATCAAACCTATAGTAAACCCAAGTTTCCACAGTAAATATTATAATTTTGAAACATAACAGTAGGAGTAGGTAACAAAATACATAACTAAATAAAAATTAATTTTAATTACAAAAACATACTTTTAAAATCTAATCCTATGTGTACAAGGTACAGCCAATATTCTATTTATAAAGTAGCTGGGCTCTTCTCTCTTTCCTGTTAGCGAATAAGTCTATAACTCTGGTGTGGAAGTTGGGAATAGTGGAAATAACTTCTTTGTGAATTGAACAGGCTGCTAAAGCATTTAAGCGGTCCTGACCCATTGTATTTCTTAGAAATGTTTTCACTCTTTTTAATGGTACTGAAACATCTTTCTGCTTCCGCTGTTGCTACGGGGGTTGTCATGGTTATTTGAAGAGCTTTAAAAGTTTCAGTAAAAGATTCTTTTAAATCGTTCTCAACAAAAAACTGTACAGTTCACTTACACGTTCAATTTCATTAAAAGCGTCATTTTTTTAAATTACTGAGAGTTCACTTTTTACCTTTTCTTTAATTACCAATCCGGTATAGTTTTCAGAAAATGTCTCTATTGTTGTTACGGGAAATTCTTTCCTGTAGAAAAAAAAAGTTTTGGGTCCACAACAGAAAAACTGCTAAATATGTCGGAGTTACGTTTATTTGCTCCTAAAAACTGCTCCTAAGTTGGGTTAACACTGTAACACAAACCTACTTCGCCACAACAGGGAGATTTCCATTAGGTCTTTTATGTTTGAGTGGGGGAGCGAGCTCCGACAAAGTGTAGTTTTGGAGTTAACCACGACTTTTTATCGAACCACGAGGTACAAAAACTTCTGTTTTGCTTTGGGTATGTTACAACAAGCTTAAAATCTTTGGGCTGATGTGGGCCTAACTCTTTAATTTGCTTTTTTAGCTCCAATGGTAACGTCGAAAACTGTGTTCGAAATAAACTGTCCACGTGATTTAAATTCATTGTTACTTACTGAAAATACTGATGGTGGTGGTACCTACTAAAAACAGTCATAAATAAATCATTAGAGTTAAAATCATGCTGATAGTAGTCCACTGCACTTGTACACAAACACACGCGAATGTCACCAAGGAAGAATGTAACACACAACACGCTTAGTCACTGCACGTGGACTGTCTCGGGGCTAAGCCCTACTGTCCTGGACTCAGGAGTGTGGGCGCAAAAAGAACGCAACCCGCACAACATCAAGTTATTTCATAGCGCTGTCACTCATTCTTAACGCATTTCTAAAAACATCCACCACTCTGTATCTTTTACAAAATACTGCAATTAAGTTCCACAAGTTAAATAGTTTAATATTTTTACGTTTTAAGAGATTACACTCTATATTTTTTTTACTAACTAGAAGTTTTTTATACTGTTTTTGTATCTGTTGTAATGAAATATTATTTACAGTTCTTGATTGATTATTGTCACTAAAGAAAATAATCACGAGTTTTTTTTTACTACAAATCAATATACAAACGAGAACAGTATTTACAGTACATACAACGTAAGTAATACATACAAAATAATAACAATAAACGAAAATTATGTATGGTATAGGAAGCCTACAACTTAACCCTCTAACGGTAAGGTACGGCTCACTTGTTTGCCTTTTTTACGTCCTGTGATACGTAAAGTATAAATAATATTAGTCCAGCAGTCCACTAACTGAATGACTCAACCAATTTCCGGCCTTAAAGCTCTATTTACTATTTAAACTTTTATATCCTGTAGACACAATACTGTGAAAACAGAAAAAGTAAAAATATCAATAATTATTTAGTTTTTATATACAATTATTATGCCACCATACAAACATGGTATATTTCAATTGAAAAATTCATCATTTTACTGTCATGTTCTAGTGTCATAAAATTATATACTGCTAGTATCCGCGAAAAATATTAGTGAGACGGTTAGTACAAGAGTGACGGCCTCAACTTTCCCTTGCGCCTTCATCCCTCGCTCCCACACTCGTGAGTCCAGGACAGTAGAGACACTTACATTTAACATATGGGAGCCGGCAGGGAGGGGGAACTGTCTGCGTGACGTCAACCATCCTTAATGCTAAGCTACATGTTGTATCGTCAGGGCTAGTTTGAAATTAGCCCCGGCCGCCTGGTTTCTACTCTCAGTCGCCGCGCAAACATGCTTTTGCCTTACATATTCTCGCGCTGTTTTCATATTAATTCAGTGTTTATTTTAATGAACTAATATTTTTTTTCTAAAATATTGGCGGGGCTCAGCCCCACCTGCCCTTATGGACGCGCCGCCACTGTATACATAAATATTTTATAAATGTATGCAAAACATCCCAAGCTGGAGACCAGGTAACTAGTTATGTCCCGTCAGCTTGGAAGCGGGCCAACCACAGTTTGCTTTTCTTCCGTCCTCCTACCCTCAAACCACAGATATGAAAAACTACCTGATCTCTAGCCGAAATTCGAACCCGGTATCTTCTGACCAGGAAGATACCAAGCTATCCACTCGGCTAAGGCTTGCCTTAAAAGAAACTGATAAATAAACAACACTTTAGTTACTTTACTATCTCTAGAAGTATTACATGTGCAAGTAAACGTACCTTCATCAGCACCATCTAGGAGTGATTATAGCAAGTTTGCTTGGTTGATCTTAAGCATGAATCTGCTTAATTTATATTTGCGAGAGATTTATAATTAAAAATTAGGGAGATATAAATAATGCTACAGTATTGCCTATCTCACCCCTTCTCCTCTCGCTGATATATTCTATACTGCACTACAAGCCAATATTTGAACCGGACATAAGTTATTTGCTATTCATGTATTGTGTGGTGTTTTATGCTCATGAAGGATACCCATATCTTTCAAAAACAACATAAGTCAACAACATAAGCAGAAACACCATAAGTAAAACTTTTCTAAAATGTATTGAAATAAAATCATCGGAGTATTATAAATAAAAACAACATGCCTTGAAAGAGAAGCTACTCTTGCAACTTTTTCATATTTTATTATTATTTCTTTTCAAAAAAATTTCAGAACTAAACGATTTTTTTTTACTTCAGGTCTTTGTGAAATGAGTGATTCAATTTAGATGATGGTTTTTACGTATAATAACTGAAATTAAAAATATTGAATTCATGGTATGTGACAAAGGTCCATGCTTTATTTTTGCTGGTCTGTGGTATCAAAGTTGTTATAGTCTTTAAAGTTTTAATGCATAAGTGTTGGTCTGAAATATAGGAACTGACCTCATAATTAGGAAATATAAACTTATAAATATTAAATTTAAGAAATTCAGAAATTTAAACTGTAAATAAAATTATTTATAATATAATATTCATCATACAGGTTCAACCCATGGGAAAAGGAATTCGATGGACTCCACTCGGCACATTTACTCCTAACTGTGATCTCGGGACAGTATTGTTGTCCGAACGCTGTCGCAGGGATGAACATTGTGGTTGAAGTAGAACTGGTCGGCATCCCGGTAGACTGCAATAAGCAACGCACAAAAAATGCTACACGAAACTATATCAACCCCATTTGGAATGATACGTTTTTCTTCCAAGTCATGTTTAGGTGTGTTTTAAATTATTTGGTTTTACGTGATCACGGGTCAGCAATGGTTTAAATTAATGAAGGTTATTTCGCAGAAGAATAATCTAAAATAAATTGTTTATGACCTAGTAGAAGTGTGTAGAGTATCATAAAATTGATAATTATCAGTATGCTAAAATACTGCTAGTTATTATAATACCGGTACTAAAATACTGACTATTTCGCTAAAACACTGACAATTTCACTAAAATACTGATTATTTCACTAAAATACTGACTGTTTTATGAAATACTGATTATTTCACTAAAATACTGACTAATTCACTAAAATACTTATTATTTTACTAAAATACTGATTATTTTACTAAAATACCAACTATTTCACTAAAATACCAATTATTTCACAAAAATATTGATTATTTCACTAAAATATTGACTATTTTACTAAAATACTGATTATTTCACTAAAATACTTACTATTTTACTAAATACCGGTACTTATTGTTTCACTAAAATACTGACTATTTCACTAGAATACTGACTATTTCACTAAAATACTGACTAATTCACTAAAATACTTATTATTTTACTAAAATACTGATTATTTTATTAAAATACCTACTATTTCACTAAAATACCAATCACTAAAATATTGATTATTTCATTAAAGTACAGATTATTTCACTAAAATACTGACTATTTCACTAGAATACCGGCTATTTCACTAAAATACTGACTATTTCACTGAAATACCGATTATTTCACTAAAATACTGACTATTTTACTTAAATACTTATTCATTCACTAAAATACTCACTATTTCATTAACCCTCCAAGTGCTGACTATATTGCTCTTTAGTGCTAAGGGTTTTTTTGGTTCCGTGCATGCTTATTAACTAAAATCATTATAAAATACTCACTAACAGTAAAGTAAGACTTATTATACATCATTTTAATCACAATTACTTGCTCTTTACAGTAAATAGCTTTAACAGGCTTACCTTACAATTGTTATCCTTTTTCTTGTTGACCAAAGTAGAAATAAAAAAATATTTTTGTGTTCTAAAACCTCTCACTCAAAATATGTAAAAAAAAGTAATGTAGAAAATTCAATATAGCCAAAAGTTACACAATTTTATGGTGAATAGAAATATATATAACACTACTACTTTGCTGTAAAAAACAAACTTTTTGTATATAAAAAAAAAACTCCGTTTTTTATAAAAAAATGGTTTTACTGCACAAAGAAGAAACACTTGCCTCTAAAGATATAAAAGTACTGTCTAGGCCCAATATTTATGGTTTTAATTTGTTATAAAGGAATAACACTCACATTATATACAAGAAAAAAAATAAGAACAAATATTTACAGTTCAAAGTCTCTAAAAATCACAATTTTCAAACGCCCCTCTAATAGCTCTTAAATTGCTAAGTTCACTCATAATTACTTCAAAAATAAATAAACATTTACAAAAACAAATAAAAATAAACTGATCTAAACTAAAACTAAAAATGAATAACAACTAGTGGATAAAAAAACAAAATCCGAGTTCCGAGCGTCTATCTACGCGTTCTACACTACTAGATAGTTGATTTAACAATTCTGCCGAAGGTTTGTTTGAGTCGATATCGCTATGAAACTCTGAATTATAATAAAGTGACTCTTTCCAAACACAACCATACATAGAAGTATCACGATTGTATTAAAAATAGCGGCGTCGTACACATTTACAAAATGTGTTGAGCAAACATCGCATATGCGATGTTAGCACCATAACGCGACTTTTATACATCGCATATGTGACGTTAGCACTTGGAGGGTTAAAGTACTTATTATTTCACTAAAATACTGACTATTTCACTAAATACTGATTATTTCACTAAAATACTCACTATTTCATTAGAAACTGACTATTTCACTAAAATACAGACAATTTCACTAAAATACTGACAATTTCACTAAAATACCACTTATTATTTCACTTAAATTTCACTTATTATTTCACTAAAATACCAATTATTTCACTAAAATACTGACTATTTCACTAAAATATTCTGCTGGTACTGAGTACAGACCACCAGTTGTAAGGTTAAACCCATTACATTAACTAAGTAGATAAAAATTCTAACATAACTGTTTTCTTTTAGGGATTTAGCTTTCTTAAGATTCAACGTTCTGGACCAAAGCACAAACCATATTTTGACACAACGAGTAATGCCTTTGAAATGTCTGAGACCTGGCTACAGACACGTGAGATTGCGCTCAGCGCAGAATCAACCTTTGCCTTTATCTTCTCTCTTTATATGTTCACGTACGGAAGAAGAAAGTTTAGAAGGGACAAGAGAACAGATCAGTAAAACACAAGAAGTTATGCCGGATTCAAGCACGAGAATTCCCGGTGTGAAACGACGCATGTTCTTCCTCATGGTCCATGGTGTGGTACCTGAAGAACCTTATACAATTTTGAAAATCACTCAAGAAAGTACAACCCAGGAAGTAAGTGATTCTAATTGGTACAAGAATTATTTATGTTAGTTTGTTTTTTGTATTATTTTAACTGCGTCTCTGTATTGTGAGCACATCTACTGAGAAAGATATCACGAGCTCAATTAATAATCATAAAATTACAGGAAGTACATCTCTATATGTAAAAATGAAAGTGACTTTGTCCTCTGTAGACTCAAAACCTATTCAACCGATTTCACTAAAATTTTACAGTTTTTCCATATCATTGATAAGGAGTGTTTTGACATTACAATTATTACAGTCTACGGTGTTGAAATGGGGGGTGCTACAAATATACAATAAATGTAAATTAAACTAACTTCCTACAAGCTATAAAGCTAAAATTATGTAATACTATTTTTAAGTGATATAAAAAACTATTTGATTTGATTACTTAAGTCAAAGGGATGAAATGGAATAACTACCCTTACAATTAAATAATAATCCATACACTTACTTTTTCTATATGCACAAAAACCACACACCTAAATATATTAAAATTTCACAATTTACACGTATAGTAGCAGGGTTGTTTAAAGAATATGATCACTACAAACAAATAGATTAAAATGGGGTAGCTTTTGAAAAATATCAAAAATTTAAGGTTTTGTCATTGTATACAACTTGTAAAGTATTGAACAGATTTTAATTTAATTTAGCCTAAAACTTTTCCTGATAATGTACATATGGATATTGTATACAAATGGGATCAGTGTTGCATTTCTTGTCATACAAACAGACAGGCCAACAGAAAGATTTTTTTTTATATAAAATAGGAAATTATTTTGTTAAAGTTAGACCTTAGAAGCTTAGCTCAGTGCTACGAAATTAACCTCTAAATCAGCTCATTAATTTTTAGAGATGTTTAATGTTTGCATCAGTTCACATAATTAATGTATACAGATCGGCTGAATTTCTCAGCGTCTAACAAAGAGAAAGAAATGTTTTACCTTTCATTTTTTTTAAATATTTGTTTTGTAAAGCTTGGTGGTTTTAAAACTGTGAAAACATCAGCTATTTTTATTTACATTTTTTTATTACATTTTCAGATTGTATAAATGACTAGCTGGCCCGATCCGGATTGCACGGATAGACAAATCAAAGTTAAATGTATATTAACAAAATATGTATTATATCAATAAATATAAATTACACTATGTATTTCTTATGGGGATTTTTACTAACTTTGACCCCCCCAAACCCTCCTAAAATTTATAATTTTTTTAAACTTTTTCTTAGCGAGCACTTAGGACCCTAGAGGAAGCTACATACCAAATTTCATTCCAATCCGTTCGGTGGTTTTGGAGAAATCGTGATTTAGTAACTTTGACCCCCCCCAAACCCCCAGTAAGATTTCAAATTTTTTTAAATCCTTTCTTATCAGCACCTACGGCCTTAGAGGAAGCTACATACCAAATTTAATTCCAATCCGTTAAGTAGTTTTAGAGAAATCATGATTTAGTAACTTTGACCCTCCCCCTAAGATTTCGAATTTTTTGAAAACCTTTCTTAGAGAGCCCCTACGGCCTAGAGGAAGCTACATACCAAATTTCATTCCAATCCGTTCAGTAGTTTTAGAGAAATCGTGATTTAGTAACTTTGACCCCGCCCCAAACCCCCCTAAAATTTCGAATTTTTTTAAAACCTTTCTTAGTGAGCACCTATGGCCCTACAGGAAGCTACATACCAAATTCTGTTCCGATCCGTTCAGTAGTTTTTGAGAATTCGTGATCAGTGAGTCAGTGGATTTGGCTTTATAAATATAGATTTTAAGACCTTTTATAAACTAAACTGTTTTGCCATAAATTTGACTTGAGATTTGAATTAATTTTAATAAATACAAATAGTACCCTTCTGAAAAATGCTTGAAATGGCAGGTTTTTATAAAATCACACTATGAAAAATACTCATTTATTAAAAATATTTTTTAATTACTGGTTTCAGATTATTGGCAAAAAGTCAAAAATTAAGGGCAGTAAAATAGTTCTGTTTGTAAGAAGTAGTACTTTTCCATAAAACGCCATAAACCATTATGACTTCATAAAACATGTCATTCCAAGGATGTTTTTAAATTGAAGTTATTATTTTATCCTATTAAAAATCCAAATTTCAAGACCAATTTACCCGAAATTGTTGGGTTTATATAAAAAAGTACAAAGAATAAAAGAAGTCTTAAAATTATAATCAAAGTCTGAAAACAAAACACAAAAATTTAACATTTCCATCAAGAATTTCACATAGTGGTAACCTGAGCAACTCAAATTTTTAATCTTTTTAAAGTAAAATAACAAAACTTTATAATAAAACTTTATATAACAAAAGGTTTACCTTTTTATAATGAATTTCCCATGGTAATAACCTGAACAAGCCAAATTTTACTAACAAATCAAAAACTACATAAATAATTTGCCATTTTAACCTCGATTATGCAAACTTAGCTGATGGAAATTATTTTGTTTGCATTTCGTTTATATTTATGTTGTTGAGGACTCACTGTAATAAAGATTTTTATATGATGACTGATTTATGTTAAATTTGTTTTTCAATTGTGGCTTTTTAAAGAATTTAAGGTCTGTATCCATAGCTAGTTTGATATTTTTACAGGTTGTTTTACAAGCATTGGGGAAAGCAGGGGTCGGTTCAGAGCGAGCAGCTGACTACGTCCTGGTTGAAGAAGTTGCAAGAGGTTGGGGAGGAAGAGAAAAAGATGCTCCTGGAAGTCAAAGAGTTCTCGACCCCGGAGAGCGTCCCTTACAAGCACAATCTCAGTGGCAAGGTGTCGGTAAATTTATTCTAAAAAGACTCGGCGATGATCCCAGCTCTAGAGCGTGGTTGTCTTCAATACGTTCTACCCGCAACATGAAACAAGCTCGTACCTGGGAAGAAGCCGACAACTTCTTGGTTTGTGTTTATAATGTGTCTCCGGAGATTCCGTACGCAATTCTAAAAGTTCCGTTAACGGCTTGTGCTCAGGATGTCTTAGCTCAAGCGTTAGTGAAAGCGAGACGACTGGAAGACCCCGCAAGGTTTATCTTAGTCGAAGAACTCGAGTGGCAAAGTGGGGGCGGTAGAGTTCAGAGGATTCTGCCCGATGAGGAAAACATTTTTAGGACACAAGCCCATTGGCAGACGATAGGTAGGTTTATATTAAGGGAAAGGGAAGTGCGTAAAGGTGGTACATTACGACCAGCGTTAGATAGGCTTAGTAAAGGTTTAAGTGCGACTTTAAGTGATCCTACGACGACAGCTAAAGCGAGATTCCCTCTCAGCGGTCTTGGACGAAGAGGTAGTACACGGGATCCGATCACTCAAACACAACAAAGAGAAGTACATTCTGAAGGCGAGACGTTAAGCGATGATGACGGAGATCTCCGCACAGCGGTCTCGAGATTAAAAAGAGTGTCTCTCCGTAAGTTACGAGTGTGGAAATCATGATTAGTACTACTTTGCTGTTCAAATACAGGATGTCTGTAGCGAACCCCAGGACAATACTATTGTTATCTTTTAGTGTATTTTAGACATGTTATTGTATATGGTTCGCCCATCACCAAACTCTAGTCATTGAACAAACTTTCTGTGATACTATACGTACTAATATATGCAAATCTTTTTCTATTGTAACTGTTGTTTTATTCTATGTTAACGTTATTTAAATTTAAGTGGTTATATGCTTTAAACTCTTCCTCTTTTCACTTTTGCAATGTCCCATGTAAAATATATTGTGTTGAATGTTGTCGGTACACAATTGTTAATGGTTTGTATACTTAACCATGGACAAAAGACATCGGCTATTAAGTTTGAAAATGTTTATTTTTCGTTTAGGCGTTAAGCATTGTTATGCAAGATGAGCGGTAAGGATGGACGATTAAAAGATATGCTAGTCAAAAGTTTGGACTCCAGAGTAGCAGTGAGTTAGACTGTGTACACATCGGAAGCACAAGTGACCAAACTAATAATATATCATATTCTTGTCAAATTTTAAACATTTCTATAAATTGTTTTCTCAATTAATATTTTGTATTTTGATGTTGGCAATTGTAAATATTTATTTGCAACACTTGTTACTCTCTAGGATTCATAAAGCTTGAAACCACATTGTTAACCATTCACATATCCCTTGTTAGTTGATAAGCACGTGTGGGTATTTTACCATGACACATTCATTGCCTTGCCTGACCAACTGTCTTTACATTAAAAGCTGAATTCATTTTGTTTTAATTGGTTTATATGTTGTCAATTTCTTATCCTTGCTTAATCTTTATCGTTGGTTGCTTGCGTGATCAGGTAAGTGAATTAATATATTAATTAAGCTTATTTTCTTAGTTATAAGTATGAGATGTAATGCGGATAAAACATTACAAGTATTTGAACTCTTAAAGCCATTAACGTTGTGGTTATTTCTAGCAATGAGATAATTTGAACGGTTTTTATGGTCTCGAAAGAAATTATCTGTTACAAAATTGAGTACCTAGTCGCATGGATCATTCATTGCTGTATTTTTCATTTTAAAAAAGATGGTTACATCAATTATTAAAAATATTTACACAGGGTTATAAAATTAATTTTTGTATGAACTAAAATAAATTCAAACCCTCATCAAACTGAGCAACCAAAAGTGCCCTTATGATATTTACGAATTCAACCCGTCTCCCCAAAATGAGAAATTTGTGTTTGCGGAAGGAATTAAAATCACGTAGTTGTGGCATCTCATCAGTGGCGCACCGAGGATTTGACTTTGGGGGGGGAGGGGACTAAGTTCATGTCAGAATATATATATATTCAATAAATCCTAAACGGATGAAAGTTCTTTAACTTATTACAAGTCTGAAACATTATATATTTTTAAAAAATGAATGGTAACGGGCTTGAGTCTGACAATAGTGGAATATACACATTCTTTCCGCAAAAGATCACATCGCACTGACCTTGAGTGACGGTCTAGCAGCACCCCAGCGTGCTGCCTTATTAGGGCCACGTTATACGAGCGCTGATAGCGCCGCGTTTTCAACGTATCGTTAACGTCAGTTAACTGGGTAAACGGAACTACTGTGAGCCGTGTTATACGAACGCTATCAACGCTGGCGAATTTAAGTTAACCGGGCGTTGAGCGTTGCAAGCTCGGATTGACGCGGGCACTATCAACGCCAAACAAAGTTATACGGAGCGCTGTCAACGCGAATTTGCAGCGCAGCTACCCTCTGGCCACAGTAGAATAACTACCAGAAAGAGTTATTTTTTCTTTCAAAGTGATTATTCTGTACTTCAAAATGTACACGAACGAGCCGAGTCGACCTGCGCAATGTCGAATTTTTTTTTTCCACGCTCTGACAGCATATCGGATCGGGTTGGGTAGATATAGCCACAGGTCCCGACCGGAAAGAACGCTCGATCTCTTCCGCCGTTCTTCCACGATAATCTTGCAACTCACGTAGTTGTGACAGTAGTAGCAGGAAATCCAGACTAACTGATGGTGAGGCGGTTCTGTTAGATTTATCCACTGCTACGGATTTCCACGACGGACCAGGTCGGCTCGACTCCGCTCAGCTCGTGTAAGTATAGTCGAAGCTCTTTGAGTTCAGGTCTAAGCTGGTCTGGGAATGCACCAAATCCATAATTCATCTAACAGGTCTCAACAGGGTCACACTCTGCTGGGTTCCAGGGCACGTTGGAATAGATGGGAACGAGTGTGCAGACAAGCTGGCAAACAAGGCGTCAGCGTCTGAATTCATAGGACCTGAACCGTTCTGTGGAATAGCAAAGGCAACAGCCATGCAGGCTGTAGCCGAATGGGCAAAACTAGAACATGGAACAAGGTGGAAGGGCATCACAGGTTTGAGGATGAGCAAGCTTTCACTTTTAGGTCCATCTAGGCAGACTGCATCTGACATCCTAACATTAAGCAGGTGAAGTATAAAGAAGGTAGTAGCCCTAATTACAGGACATGGCCATCTTAGGAAACATATGCTAAGGATGGGCATATTTACCGGAGATCCTAAATGCAGAAAGTGTGGTCTGCAGGAGGAAACTGCTGAACACCTGATTTTTGAGTGTGAGAGACTTGAACAGGTAAGCTACAGAATCTTTGGGAAATTGACCAAAGGCCAAACCATCCCCCAGGAGAACATTGTCAAAAAGATCTCTAAGTTCATCGAGCTTATGGATCTTGACAAGGACAACTAGGGGTCTTCACATCCTTTAAGGTGGGAGCGCAAAAAGCCCATGAGGCTGAAGTGCATTAGGTGTTTGGACCGCCCACATATGAATGAATGAATGAATGAATAGTCGAAGCTCGATACACGATTTGAAAGCTCTGGGTGTGTACCCCACCGTCTAGCCCTCCCGATACACAATTCCTAATATGTTTCTATTATTTGTAAAACACCTGGACAGCCTAACTGAACTGTGTCCATTTTGGAAGTGAAGGACGCAACATTGACAAAGCCTCGAAAACGCTGTGTATAACATGGGACCCGCGTTACAATGACGATCTTTCAACGTCCCTCACAACATGGAAATTTAACGCGCGGTTTTCAGCGTTACATACATCGCTAATCAGCGCTCGCATACCGTCAACTCATGAATCAGACTGCCGGGACTCGAACAACACTGAGTAAGGATCTTACTTATTTCAAAAAGAATAATTACTTTTTCGTGATCACATAACGAAATTAATCATAAATATTTAATTTTTAATTGAATATCGACTACGTATTCAAAGATCGGTTAATTTAAAATACAATCCGCATTACTAAAAAGACCTTCTGGGGAGGGGACAGGTCCCGTTCGTCCCCCTCCGTCGGTGCGCCACTGCATCTCATAGATAATAAAGGTCTGACCTCATCTTGCTAATTTTGAAAAGTATCTAGTATGTTGTTATGATTTGTCAATTTATAAGTTCCTAAACTATTTCTCGGAGATAAAAATGCACAAGTTGTAGGCTACTTGTATGATATCCAAATAAATTGCTAAACTAACATAAAAGTTGAAAATCTAATTTAAATGAAACCTGATTAGAATTAATATATTTAGAACAAGTAAATTCATTTATTATCATTATTGAACAAACAACTCTATAAATAGTTACCAGTTTTAGTACATTCCTATCTTATTAAAGTTTATAACGATGAAAAACGTGTTCACTAAAAAACATAGTTCTAGCACTTTTACAAAAAGAATATTCAATTGTAAATTAATTATAATTCGACTAACTGTTAGTAATATATTTATTTAATTTTCGCATTATTTAATGTCAATGAATCACTAAATAATTTTACTAAATATTATTTGAAACGATGAACTACTATAATAAACGGCTATTTGGCCGAGTCGAGAGACAAACATCTCGTCCCTTCCAGGCTTTGAGATGTCTGAGCTTCTTTTTCAAGTATGATATCACAATCATATTTTATTGTCAGTATAACTAAACATGTTGGCTGGCTTTAACATTAGTTGGATAAATATAATCACATTAACAATTAACTAATTATTTTTTTAATTTGTTACCTAGACAACTAATCCATCATGGCATTGCATACATATTTTAAAAGTATATTACATAATATATAACAATATTTCAGATATGTAAAATAATTGCTTTATATTTTACAAAAATTACAAGTTTTACCCTTAAAAATGGAAAATGTTGAAATTGATAACAACGGCTGGATCGGAGAGTATGGCCCTTTTTGGAAACCTGTGTATAACATTCTTAAGAAAATCACCGGTTTTACGGTCCCGTTTCTTGATTTTCTATCTCCAACATTTTTACTGTTTCCTCTTGTACCTTTCTCAACTCAAGAGTCGTTGAATTGCGATGAGAATATCTGCGACATGTGTGGCGAGTTTACAACGTCCTACATCTATGTTTCTTTAGACACAGAATTGAATAAAATTGGTGATGAGCAGTTGGAAAAAAAAATATGTGAAATTGAAAACAAACTAAGGGAAATCAGTATCGAGTTGATATCGTCGATAAATACCAGAGATAATCTTAGTTTAAAAATTGACCATTTGCACACTCAGTTAATGGCGATTAATGATTCTCCTGAGTCTCTAAACAAATTGGCGTTGGACGTGGTAAGAAATCCACCTGAAGCTGTGGAGGGTTTAGAACCGGATATTTTTGAAGTGGAAAAACAAGAAAAGAAAGAAGTAGAAAAGGTAACCACATTTGAAGATTTTAGTGAAGTCCTTAAAAATCAGGAAGAAGATAAAAGTATCCCAGAAGGTGATAAAATTATAAGAGAAATTATAGACAATATAAAAGAACCAGAAAATAAATAGACATTTTTAGTCATTTAGAAAAGTGTTATCTGTAATAACAACTTAATATTTAAATGTATTAGCAATGCTAAATAGTATAGTTTGAGCCAGTACGAGTTGGGTAACATAAAGTGTGGACGAAAATATTACCAAATAGGTTTACTATCCGGATAAACATGTGGATACCATCGACTGTTCTTCAGAAAAAATTCTTTATGGGTACTGTATATTGTAAATATTAAAACTATTTTAAACTCTAGGAAGTCGCTCTACATCTCTGCCTGCCCAAGTAACTTATTATAATTACTATACTAAACGTCTCTGACTGCCCCATTATAAGGCATTATGCGATCATTATACCTGATTGCACAATGCAAAGGAAGGGTAGGCCTATAGGCCTTAATCGGGGAGACTTTTGTTACTAACCCCTCTCTAAAAAAAAGGAATATTACACAGCATAATATTTTCATGGAACTATTACAAAATGATTTCAGATTCTAAAAATTTGTTTTAAATCAATTTCTGTAAGTTGAAATAACAACAATTTTCTGAATCTTTATTTATTTCTCTTACCATCAACTCCTATAAAAGTGAGTGAGCGTACGAGCATGAGTAACATTAATATTTAATATAACAGCTGATTTTACCCATCATCTGTAAACCCAGTGTATATTATAGTTTGAGGTTATGTTTACAACTTCAATCATATAAGTCTTGTAATATTAATAACTTTTAAATCATTTGATCTATCAATATGAAATAGAAAGCAATTAAAATATAATATTTTTATCTTTCTTTAAATATATAATAACATACATAAGTACAAAATGTTAACAAATACAGTATTCATACAGTTTTATAATCGTTATATTTGTACACATTTTATTTACCAAGTTAAAAATCCCTGTCGGCATAGTTAGGTAGGCCTAAATAAAGTGTGTTGCTTTAAAATAGTATTTTGTTGAATGATGTATTTGTGATGTGTATCTAATTAATCCGCCTGTGATTTTTCACGGGGGTTTACTAGTTACTATAATAATAGTAAGTCAAGTGTCATGTTACACTGATGAATGAGGGGAGTATGTTTATACATGGGAGAGTAATACAAATGTTTCTCTTTACATAATAGCAAAAACTATAAAAAAATTAAACGTTTCTATGATATAGTGGCATTTGATAATTAATTCATTTCTAAATTTATAAAAATGGGAAACATATATATTATGAAAAAGCTAAGTATGAAACAGGAAATTTATTTTTTTGTGCAATAATTCCATGAATAGAAAATACAGAACTCTTATAAGATTACTTGATAGCGAATTTTCATAGGAAATATGAGCTATTGCAGTGACTCTTATGGTGAAACAAAAGGTCGGGAGTGGTTAATGAGCACCGATCATGGTCCTCGAAACAAGCATTGGGGTGGCATTAAAATGTATACTATATATATATATATATATGTGTGTGTGTGTGTGTGTGTGTGTGTTCGAACTCTAATGGCCGCATTTTACATCAAATTTGGTACATACATTGATATTCTAAGTTGCTCAAATGAGTTCGTTACCCAACAATTGGAAATACGTTTTTTGACAGAAAGTAGCACTTTTTTGAGATTTTTCGTACAAGATTGAAACTTCTTTGGGATTTTACCTGAAAACATTAATGTAGGAGATTATGCTACACATTTTGTTTTTTACACGACCTTGTAGCCAATCTGATCTTCCCAAAATCGATAAAAAACGTAAAATACCTTAAAAGTACTGGGTTCAAATCAATGTGGGAAATTTTACAGCGGGTGCACCTTCTGATCCATGGCTGACGGCCGGGAAACAAACTCAATTTGCGACGTGAGTTTGTCCGAAGTTCATAATCCGAGGCCGCAAGATCGAGATGCACGCTAGTAAAGCGGAACAAAGCAGCGCCTGAGCCGGAAGAAGAAACCCGGTGAGAAGACTGATGTGCAAACAAATTCTACTAATATCCAGTGCCTTCATGAATAACCAATTTCCCTTATAGTTGGTTGAAACCCTAAAACGTATAAACCTATTTTTAGAAATTTGCTCAACTCACGACAGCTCTATAGCTACGTGATCGAATTATTTGTCTCTCTGAGGGTTATAGTTGATTGTAAAGTATGCTAACCCAAGTATATATCAATAATTATAACTCAAAAATTATTTTTACTTTAAATTGACTATACTACAACTTATGGTTTTCTAAAAAATTATTATTTTATAAATGTAGTTTGAGGTATTGTAATAAAGGGTTTTATTTTAAAACATCAAAATTATTATTTTTATTATCTGTATTTTTGGATGTATAGTTTTAAAGATATTTTATAAACTGTTACTGGGAGGTTTCATTCTTTCTCCCTATTTCAAAAAAATTTGGAGTTTACAATTGTTCTCCTTGAAACGAACTCTGATCGCACTATGCCCTCACTATAAAAAAAAAAAAAACAATGAGCACAACCTTGATGTATAACTTTGATTAATGTGCCTTTTTATGGCGACGGGAGTTACCGGTTTTCCTTTCAGAACTTTGAATTTACGTCTCAGGTTCATAGCAATAGACCCAACTTTCATCTCCATTTACAATTGGTCATGAAGACAATCCTTCGATTGTGTGTAAACGGACATGATTTTCCTTCTGTTTAACAGTCAAAAGTCTGGGAACAAATTTTGCACTCATTAGTCTTATTTGCAAAATTTGTATTAAACTGATTTGCATGAACCCGTACAAGTTGTGTTAAGTTCTTAGGTAAGCTCTCGAATAGTCATTCGCCTGTGGGCGAACAAGTCTGATCACTTTTGCACGTTTTCACCTGTTTTTGAAATCGAATCGACTCATTTCTGCTTTTAAACCGCTCACACCACTTGCAAACCGTCTTCAAAGTTACCACATTATCGCCCTATACATTATTTTAACATTTTACGAGCATAATGATGCGTGACAGACACGGTAAACACGACCTCACTCTAGTGGCTGTGGAAGTTGACTGACAAGTCAGAACGTGTTCAAACTTGACACTGTCTTAACAGATCAGCTGGGCCGTAGTCAGACTGGTTTTCTCGGGTCATTTGCCCGGAGCCCTGTTTTTCTCGAGATTTTGGTAGCACTGTTTTGAATGTTTTAGTATGGTTTAGTAAAGTATTTGTTGTTGAACTTATTTTATTCACCATCCCAAAAGTGTAATGAGAATTTACCCAACAACTGCTAAAACCAAACTGAATTAGTTAAACACCTGACTCCCTCAATGTGATTGCTCGAATACATACGCTTACGCGCAAAACTTCAACCACGACCGGCGAATCGGAAGTTAAAAGGTAAACCACAATGGATTGTTAGAACAATATTATTGTGAAAGGGGCCCGGTGAAGCAGTTTTTCCCGGGACCCGTCAAAGCTGACTACAGCCCTGCAGATCAAGCTATTGGACATATTAGATCAAATGGATGTGGCTGCTATAAAAATTAATTCACTGTATTTTTTTATAACACCTCGTATATAGCTTTTTCTGTTTACTTAATTTATACTCTTTCTATTTTCATGAAGTGTCTAACTTTGTTTGATTTTGAATGTACACAAGCCTTATGCCAAACATGTGCATTGCTAATTTAGAGCAATCAATATCACCAAGATCAAAAATAGAATTTCCTTTACTACAGTTTGACTATACAAAAAACAAACGGTAAATTATATCATTTTTTTTTTTCGATTAGATGAATGTAGGCCTACAGTGCCGGTTGCAGGAACACCCAACAGTGAGACTAAGGAGGCGGAATTAAGTCCCTATTGTCCCTATCACTAGATTGGACTCTCTGATTCACACAGAATATTCCTGCATATTGCCTGGGCTTGTTTTCTAAATTCCACAACAAAATTCATTATAATTTGCAACTGATTCATGCTGACATTGCCAATAACGATGTCAGTTCTTAAAACAATCATAAAGATATGCAGTTAGTGCTTGTATCAGGGCCGCAGTCAGCTTTGACAGGCCCCAGGCAAAACTGCTTCGCCGGGCCCCTTTCGCAATAATATTGTTCAACAATCCCTTGCGGTTTACCTTATAACTTCCGGTCTGCCAGTCGTGGTCGAATTTTTGAGCGTAGGCGTATCCATTCGAGCAATCGCATTGAGGGAGTCATGTGTTAACTAATTTAGTTTGGTTTTAGTAGCCGTTGGGTAAATTCTCATTACACTTTTGGGATGGTGAATAAAATAAGTCAAGCAATAAATATTTTTCTAATAAACATGTTGATACTGATTATATTTTTTGAAATTTGCATTCACTGCAGTTGAGATCAAATCTTAACTTCGCCAACACTTTATACCTAACGTTATAACATCAGCAGTTTTCTTTTCTCATGTGTAGGCTTAGTGATTTTTTTCATGGCCCTCCGGGGCCCCGGGTAAATGAACCGAGAAAATCGGTCTGACTACGGCCCTAGCTTGTATTACTGATAGCTTGGTTTGTTGAACAAATATGGTAAAATTTCGGGTTTTAAATTACGGGTTTAGAAGTTATTCTTGAAAGAATCCTCCTGGTCCCTCACGTCTTGTTACCAGTTTGCAATGCCCTCACTGGCGAAACCATGGTCAGCAAGACTCAATAAAACTTTGTAGAGTCTTACTAAATATGGTGTGTGTGGTTCTTTCGTTAACATGTTTGTTATCATCCAAGTTTTTTACTAACTAAACTTCCAATAATTTGTAAACTGGAACTAGAGGCTTAGATTGAGACGGAAGGTTGACTTTTCAGTACCGTAGTGCTTGGAACCATGGGCGCCCATACCTATGGGCAGAGGGGGCCACGGCCCCCCTAGCTCTCAGGGAACGGAAAATATGTATATTATTAACTATAGTCAGGTATTTTTCTTTAAGATATTAGCACTAAAATATGTTTTAATGTTATGTGCCGTTTGATTTTACATATTTTATACTTATTATATTTTTTACAAGAGTTCAAGCATGAGCTGCAATGCATTGTGTATTGGAAATACTCCTAATATGGGGGTTGGCGTGCGAAGCACGCAGTGTTCTGTGTATTGAAAATACTCCCGATATGGGGGTTGGCGTGCAACGCACTGTGCGTCGGCCGCTTCTCATAGTGTTCAGTGTCAAGCTCACATGTGCCTCCTTAGCAGTGAACGTGTTAAGCCCCATACCCCGGTCTAGCCCCCCCCCCCTAGAAAATATCATATGGGCGCCCATGCTTGGAACAAAGTGGTAAAGTTATCAGTGCTTATACATTCATTTTTACTATGTGGGATACGTAATATTTTATATTTTTATTTTATTTTAAAACATATTATGATTCTTTCATAGAAGAGTTTATTTTGATAGAAATAGCAATATGCAGGGCTAATTTCTTTATAAGGATTACACATGTTAGGGATTATTAATCAAGGGTTCATAAATTTTGATAAAACATTAGATCTCTAATCTTTAAACTTTCAATCATAATTTGACCTACATATTTTATGTTAACACATTATATTATTAAAGACCAAAGTCCAATTACTACACTCCAAGACAGAATAAACTGAATATTATTAAGATAAATTATCCATATAATATTTATATATGTATATATTGAACAAATGATTCTACTCTTACGCTTACGCTTTACTGATTTATAAAAAGGATTTACATAATCGATTTACTCACCTCTTAATTCAAACAATCAAGACATGGTATACATAAGTGACACGAAATGTATACAATAGGTACATATAATTATATAATATACACGGTATTTATAAATAATAATGTATATATTATATATATATTTATGCTCTATACAGTAATATGTTTGGGCGATAATAATTACAATTATTTAGTTCGAATTGGGTATGTTTTTGGAGCTGGTGGAAAAATTACGTATATAGCACCTAGCATCAATGGTCAGCACTTCAGTCAGTCGCTACGCCAGTGTTGTGTTATCTTGTTATCTCTAGTCATCCAGGTCATCACTCACCACCAGCGTTGCCAATTTCCAGGGAATTTATATAATTTTGAAAATTTCCAATTTTTACTATTTTTATTTATAGTTTAGCATTTTTAATCACAAACAGTTGAAAACAAGGAGAAAAAGATGAAACGACATACTGTCAGCAGATGACTTGAATTCTTGCGTATGGAATGTCCCCAAGCCTTGCCAATAGTAGCGTGGTTGTCATAGTGACGGCAGCCCCTACCACTAGTTGTGCTGTAGTAGGAGAACCATTTCCCACACCCCGCTGCCCCCTCGCAAGCATTCAAGTCATCTGCTGACAGTACTTTCAATCTCTAAGCACTTGAACAGACTATTTGATCTGCTGAGTATTGAGCTACTGAATACTGTCTCTACTCTCTAGACAGAATGATGTAGACTAGTAATGTAGTGTCCACGAACTGATTTAGTTTTTGTTTGTGAAATTTAGTCTTTTGAAAATAAAGTTTTATTATAAATGTGTATTTTTTGTTTGTAACTTACAACGTTGTTTTTTATGTGCCTATAAACAACAGTAATAAAGTAGGCCACTGTTCTCCCTGATTAAGCTGTGGCTATGTCTATTCGATCGGAGCAGAGCAGAGCAGTGGCGTAACTACATGATTATCGCTCCCCCCCCCCGCAGTTACAAGAATGGCGCCCCTCAAAAAAAAAAATCGCAACTTGTCGGCTCTAGATGACCCCTCTCCACCCGTAACATCCCACCCCCACGGTCTTATATGTAACTAATTAGACATTATTTTTACTCTAAATTGAAATTAAAATAAATTAATTTAAGTATATGACATTATTTACATATCTGTATGACATTATTTATGACATATATAAACTATCTGTTGGTAGCATTGTAGTTAAATAGGCCAATACTATGAAGTATGTAAACTAATTTATCATCAAAAAAGACTGCAACTTTAAACATCAAGGTTTAATATTTACAAAAATCTTGTAAGTTGTTATAATTATATTTATTTAAAATCTCGTCTTTTCTTTGTGTGAAAATACTTGTCGGTTAACGTGTAAGGTCGATAGCACGAGGACGGTGGGCTTATACTTTGAAGGGGGTGATTATACTTTGTGTCTATCACGTTGATGACGTTGGTAGACACTACACACTACACATTATTGGGACGCGTTTGATGCGTGTGAATGACATGATCGCGCCACACGCGTTGCGTTGGGGAACGCATATTACAACGCAGTTGCTCCCAACTCTCACCTATTAGACACGTGTATTTTACGTCATTTTATTTTTTTTATGTTTAAAATTAATGATTCACGGATAAATCTACGTTTATTAGATCTAACCTAATTTAAAATGACTTCAGAGTTACCAAAATTACTTGTTGTTTTTACTAACTACTTCTTGATGAACCGAAACTCACAGAAATGCACGGGGTGATACATATATTATGTTCTTTCTATGTACACAACTTAAACATTTTTACTTAAATTTATGACTTTATGAAGACATATTTTTTTAATATTTACAGGGTTCATTTCAAACGCCAATTATTTTATTAAAAATTATTTCATATTAAAATGTAGAGATCATTTTTAAAATGTTAACACAGTTTTAATTCATTAACAAAAAATATTGATTAAACAATTCGGTGGACATATATATTTTTTATTAAAAATTACTTTTTTTTAATGTTTAATGAAAATTTAGCTTTATTATTCAAACTAGGGGCTCTGCCCCTGGACGCTTCGCATCCCAACCCCACCTCAGCCTTCGGCCTCAGATGGCTGCTTCGCTTCGCTCGCAGTTGGAAAATTCGCTAAAGAATCTCGTTAATCTTTGGCTCGTTTGTACTTTAGTGACCGAGCATAAATCAGCTGTTTTATTTGGCAGCTGACTTAAACTCATTAATCATTATCTTCATAAGTATAACATGGGAAATTTTAAGGATTGTATGCCGGAGCTCCTTCTCTGGTTGGATGTTAAATCTGATGGAAAATCGTTCGTTTGAAATTAAATTGTCTACAACTTTTGTATTTAAAAATTTTTTTCTATCTCTTACCGTTTTCTTACAAAACGCAATCAAAGTGGAAAAATGAAAAATTGAAAAAACCTTTCCCGCCCAAAAGGTGATTCCATAGTTAAAAAATGTAAATTCTGGCAATTTTCCCAAAAGTTTCTCATCGAGAGCATTAATTCAAGTATAAGATTGAGGGGGGTCAGAATACGGGAAGTGCTTAATAATTAATGTCAGTGAATCAGTGTTATCGTCTAGTTTTAAAGACGTCCAAAATTAAAAAATGTTAAATTCTGGCAATTTTCCCGAAAGTTTTTCGTCGAGAGCTTTAATTCAAGTATAATGTTGAGGGGGGTCCGAATATGGGAAGTGCTTAATAATTAATGTCAGTGAATCAGTGTTACCGTCTAGCTTTATATAAGTAGATACATTCAATTTTATTTTCAACATTATTTAAACTAATTAGGCCTGTATCGACTTTTTCTGGATGGGACAACATCTATACAATGTGATACCGTAACGGAAAATACACAACTGGACACCAAAACCTTTGAGCGACTCAGCGACAATAAAGTACTGAACTCGTGAGACATGACCGTCGTGCCCTGGTCGTGCCACGCGAGTCGCTTGCTTAGCGTCGCATTACCAATATGCGCTAATCCATTCATTTACGTATGTTACAAAAAGTCGTGCTGTGCCACGTCACGTGAAAAGCATCAAACGCGTCCCAATGTGCGCCTAGCCTAACACCTGGTGGTTATACATTTACATCAATGAAATACATTTGTTTGATCTGGGAGCAAATAGTTCGCTTATTAATTACCGGTACTTAAGTTTAGCAGGCATTATTGTTAACTGCTAGTAAAGAGATTGCGCAACCATAATGATTACGGTTTCAGACTTATGATCCGTAATTATGAAACGACTTATGATTAATTAATTAATTATGAAACAGTTTTATTAAGATATCTTAGTGAAATATTGTTCTAGTAAAATTTGCTTTGATTATAATGTGTATACTACATTTTATTGTTATTTTTTTTAAATTCCTTTTAGGGAATGTTTTAGGGTTTCAACCAACAATTTGGGAAGTTGATCTACTCACGGCGGTCCTTCACTCCACTCGCAGCGAAAAAAACTCGGCCTTTGGCCTTGGATCAGAAGATGCCCCCACGGTAAAATCCACCATGAAGATTTGAAACAGTTACTTTATGGTATTCTACGTTTTGATCGATTTTGGGGGAACTAAGCGAGCTATAAGGTCGCGTAAAAAAACAAAATGTGCAGAATAATATCCTACATTAATTTTTTTAGATAAAACTCTAAAAAAGTTTCTTTCTCGTAGAAAAAATCTAAAAAAATAGTTACTTCCTGTCAAAAAAAAAATCCTGTTTCTGGTTGTTTAAATTTGAACCAAATCGGACTTAAAATGCGTCCGCTAGATAGCGAACATATATATACACACACATATATATATATATATATATATATATATAATTTTTAATGGTTTTGGGGACTTAATTAGGTTTTGGTTTTAATTAGGTCTTACCATAAGGGTCGTAATAGCTCATTTTTCCTATGGAAATTCGTTAATAATGGGGGCAGCTGCTTAATAGAAGTTCCAGGGAATTTTACTTTTTATTCAGGGGAATTTCCTTGGGTCTTTTGGGGAAAATCAGTTTTTGACGTTGGCAACGCTGCTTATCACCCATCAGTCACTCACGTCACGTGAGTAAACTCAATGGAAGTGTTTACTAATACCAGAGATAATAATAACAAGGAATCCTACCGGCTTTGGGGAATTACATTAATTATAAGATTAGCTTGTTTGTTCGAAAATTGTTAATATTATGTAGTTTTTTGTGTTTGTAGGGCCTATATGTTAATTTAATCGGGATTTGTTGCATTTCCTTTAATTAAATGGTCTAATAGCTTCACACACCGCTAATATTACTACTAAGACAATGCAGTAAAGGTAAGATACTTATTTTGTTAAGCAGGATTATTATTATTTGTTTAATATTAAGTTAGGCTTATTTAAAACTTTTGAGTTGGTGAAACTC